>JABUQX010013823.1:72500-80000 GCA_015478945.1 Trachelipus rathkii
ATAATAATAATAATAATAATAATAATAATAATAATAATAATAATAATAATAATAATAATAATATCTACTCTTAAATGTACTACTGTGAATAAAAAAAGGAAAATTATTTGAATTTGCACTTAAAAATCACTACTATATAACCAACTGATAAATATAATATGATTCGACCGTCGTCGAGTATGGACGCAGTGGATACCAGAGAAGAGGAAAACAGAAGGGCCAGAAGAGAGAGAGATTGGAAAGATGGATTGGTTTGAAGTGATTCATTGAAGAAATAGCCTGAATAATTTATGGAAGAAGTGGTTAGACAATATTTTTTGAGAAGAGAGCTTTTGTTTGGAGATAGCTGCAACAACTTGAAAAATAAAAAATTACGATTTTGGATTTTAAAAATGTAAAATTTTAAACATTTAAAAATATTGCATTTGTAATCTGGGTTCGAGGAGCTGCAAAATTTTAAAATCATTTCTTTTAGCATTTTTGGAATATTAATTATTAAATACAGGAAATAAAATTATAAAGAAAAAATTAAAATAATAAATTGTGGAAGGTGAAGCTGCGTTTTCCAAGACAATCGTCGTCATATGAAGAAATTTTTTTAAAATTCTCTTCCACTGTTAGCATGGTGCGAATAACCTCTAACCATTAATATTTTCGCAAATGGTGTGATATACTGCATACCATAATTAATAAATAATAGTGATACTTGGTGATAATGTTATATAAGTGAACAGTGGTGAATAATTTAAGATATATATTAATAATAATAGTGATACTTGTGATCAGGGATGGCACGAAAAAAATCAAATTAAAAAAATCAATTGATTTTTTTACTTGATTTTTTTATAAATAAATCATGATTTTTTTGATTTTATTGGATTTTTTGATTTTTTTGAATTTTTTTTGTATTTTTTTATTTTTTTTTATATTTTTTTTATTTTTTTTCGTTTATTTACGTATTGATTGAAAATTAAGAATAAAAATAAAATAAAACTGTATATATTTATGATGTTTTTAATATATATTTTTTCAATTTTCAACAAACTATTGGCATTGTAACCCGTAATCTGTAACATTCTTTAGTGTTGTGTTTCATTGTTTCCATTGTAAGATTTTGAACCAGAGCTAGGGCCTAGGGTTAAAAATTGAAAATTAATGCCAGATTGCAGACTATAAAATATATTTGGTTTTTCACAATGTCGTATAATACATATGATAGGCCAGTATTTGAATATTGTCTTCAATTTTACCCTTATTTAAGGAAAGATATAGATATGCTGGAGAGGGCACAACATAAAGCATCGAGGAGTTAGAATTTTGGCTTTGAGGATAAGAATAGGCGTGAAGTTGTCTAGATAGGCCCATGCGGCTTCTTAAGTATTATTCTTATTTATTATTTATTATGGGTTGACTGAGACATTCTAGAGTGGCCCATGGCGGCTTCTTAAGTATTATTTTTATTGTTGACTGGACAATCTAAAAAGGACCATGCGGATTTCTTAAGAATTAATTCTTAATTTATTTGAGTTGAATGGGACACTTCTAGAGGGGTCAATGCGGCTATTAATTATTATTTTTAATTTTAATTATTATGGTTGATTGGGACGAAGTCAAGAAACGTTTTAACGCCTAATATTATTCTTATTATTATTTGAATTTATTATAGTTTGACTGGGACATTCTAGAGTGGGCTAATGCGGCTTCTTATTATTAAAATTTTTAATTAGTTTGACTGGGACAATCTAAAAGGACCATGCGGCTTCTTAACGTATTATTCATATTTATATGAGTTGAGTGGGAAACCATTCTAGAGACGTCACATGCGGTTTCTTAAATTATTATTTTTTATTATTATTATATATAATATATCTATATATATATATATATATATTATATATATATATATATATATATATATATATATATATATATATATATATATATATATTGATATATATATATATATATATATATATATATATATATATATATATATATATATATATATATTATATATATAAATATATAATATATAATAATATTATATATATATATATAATATTATTGGTTGACTGAACAGTCTAGATAACCATGGAGCTTCTTAAGTATTATTCTTATTTATTATTTTTATGGGTTGACTAGGACGGATTCTAGAGTGGCCAATGCGGCTTCTTAATTATTACTTTCTATTGGCTTGACTGGGACAGTCCTAAATAGGACCATGCGGCTTCTTAAGTATTATTCTTATTTATTATGAGGTGACTGGGACATTCTAGAGCAGAGGTTAATGCAGTTTCTTAATTATTATTCAGAATAATAATTAAAAGCTTGGCCATAACCCCGCTCTAGAAGTTCAGTCACCCATAATAAAATAAGAATATATTTAATTAAGAATGCGCATGGTCTTTTTAGACTGTCCCAGTCAACCAAAAAATAATAATTAAGAAGCCGCATTGCCCATCTAGAATGTACCAGTCAACCATAAGTAAATAATAATAAGAATAATATTAAGAAGCCGCATGGGCATATCTAGCTGTCCCAGTCCACCAATAATAATTATATTACAATAATTAATTAAGCCAACATTTGATCCTCTAAATGTCACAGTCAACTCATTTTAAATAGAATAATACTTAAGAAGCCGCCTGGTCCTTTTTAGACTGTCCCAGTCAACCAATAACAATTAATAATTGAGAAGGCCCGCATTAGCCTCTGAATATCCCAGTCAACCCATAAAAATTTAGATTTAAGAATAATTTTTTTATAATAATAAATCGTAATTAGTGAATATGTATTTATAATTAGAAAGCCACAGAGCTCCCTAGACTGTCCGCAGTCAACACAATAATTATAATTAAGAATAATAATTTAAAAGTCGTCGGCCCCTATTGAATGTCCCAGTCAATACATAATAAATTAATAATAAGAATAATATTTCAGAAGCCGCATGGGCCTATCTAGACTGTACCAGTCAACCCATAATACTTAATAACTAAGAAATAATTTATTTTTTAATTATTAATTGTTATGGGTTGACTGGGACAGTCGCTAGAAAGGCCCATGTGGCTTCTAATTATTTATTCTTATTTAATTATTTTTGTTGGTTGATGAAAAAAGTCTAGTATGCCATGTAGTTCTTAATTATAAATAGCCAATTCTTAATTACATTAATTATTATTAAAATTATTTTTAATTTCTTAATTTATGGGTTGACTGGGACATTCTAGAGGGCCAATGCGGGCTTCACAATTATTAATTTTTATTAAAAAGGACCATGCGGCTTTAAGACATTAAGAATATAATGACAGTAAAAAGCCACATGGCCTGTTCGAGACTGGTCCCAATCAACCACTTAACGCAAACATGAAATCATAGAAATCCACAAAGCACCTAGGGCTTGTCAAATTACTTGTAACTACAAATCCCAATTTGCTTAGTCAAAATATGATATATATGAACTACCGCAAACCATCACATGCATTAATAACTAAGTTTTGGTCACCATGCAGTCTGACATTATAATAACTACTGTAACTAAAACCCTCCAATTTGGCTTCGTCTAAATATATTATATGATACCCAACATCCATATATCCATCCAACCTTTCTTAATGTTGCAATGGAGTCCCTCTAACAACCTCCTGTGGCCGACTATTCCAAATTGTAACAGCCTGATTTATGAAATGCATGCTTTCTTATATCAAGATGGCATGCTTCTTTAGTATTCCGGTTTTATTTAATAAATATATATGTTATTTTACTTATGAGTTGCTGGGACATTCCATGAGGGATCATGTGGCTTCTTTAACTTATTATTTTTAATTATTAATTATTATTGGTTGACTGGGAAGCTAGATGGCCCACTGTTACTGTTAAGTATTATTGTTTATTTATTATGTTGTGGGACATTCTAGAGGTGCCAATGCGGCTTCCTAATTATAATTTTCTATTGGGTTGACGTGGGACAGTCTAAAAGGTTACGCATGCGGCTTTCTTCAGGTATTAACTTATTTATTATGAGTTGACTGGGACATTTTTGAGGGGTCAATGCAGTCTTCTTAATTATTTATTCTTAATTATTAATTATTATGGGTTGACTGGGACAGTCTAGATAGGCCCATGCGGCTTCTGAATTATTATTTTTATTTATTAATTATAATGGATTGACTGGGACATTCTAGAGGGGCCAATGCGGCTTTTTAATTATTATTCTTAATTATTAATTATTGTTGTTTGGACTGGGACAGTCTAGGTAGGCCCATGTGGCTTCTTAATTATAAATACTATTCATTAATTACATTAATTATTATTAAAAATTATTCTTAATTCCTAATTTTTACGAGTTGAATGGGACACTCTAGATTGGATTCTGCGTCTTCTTACTGTATATATATTATATATACTATTATATATATTATTTTTATATTTTATTATATATATATATATATATATATATATATATATATATATATATATATATATATATCGCGTGAGTACAGATCGAATCTTGAAAATCAAAAAAATCAAAATTTCAGAAATTTCCGAAATCAATAAAATTGAAAAAATATTAAGTAATTTTTTTCTAAAAAAAATCTCTAAAAATTCTCCCAACCCGTGCTTGTGATAAATGATAATGCTAATAATAAATGATAGTGGTGGACAGTGATAACTTTAAGATATGGTGAAAATATAGTTTGATAGCACAACATATCAATAAAAAGTTTGTATAGCATAATAATATTAATATTGAATAATAGTAAATGTAGCGATTACCTGTTAAATATGTATTTTGTGTTAAATTAGTGTTTGGTATCGAAATTATCAAAACATGATAATATATATATTATATATATATATACTATATATATATATAGTAATTAACTTTATTAGGTATATATATATATATATATATTAGTATTATATACATATTATATGATATATATATAATAATATATTTTGTCTATATAAAATAGCTATTGTTTATGTATTTGTGTGTATATATATATATATATATTATATATATTATATATATATATTATATATAATTATTAAATATATATATCAAATATATATTATATATAGCATAAATCCAATATAGAATTATATATTAAATATATAACAAATATATAATTCAAGTATTTGATATTTATAAAAATAAAAGTGCGACCGGTTGCTTCTGTTAGAAGCACTCGCCAAACCAAGTGAGGGTCCCAGGTTTGTAACTGGTCGGGTGGGAGAATGTGAGCTATTCTCTCCTTGGGCTTTGCTCCGTCTTGCTCGGACGTTAATCGAGTACACCCCCTCCTAGATTAGGGCTCTGCCCGTGAGCGGTGCTGTTTATCTGTATATTAAAAAAAAAAAAAACAAAAAAAAACATTAGAGGTGTTCCAAACCCGAGCCCGATGTTACAGTCATTTTAAACCACCCCATTAAAAATAAAATATTTTCACAACAAAATAATAAAATTAACTAAAGAAAAAAAAATAGTAGTACTCTTCATGGTAACTTTTTAATTATTGATATAAAAGTCACTACGTTCATTTTTAATGCGGTGCGGTGCGGCAAACATTTTCAGTGTCCCGGTCCGGTACGGTTTTAAAATAATATAGTGCGGTGCGGTGTGTGGTGTGGAAAGTTGCGGTGCTAGGCCAACTCTACCTGGAATCTATGAAGGGCTTTGGGTAGGGGGCTGAGCTGGGGCTGGATCCTAAAACTAAGGAAGAGAGAAACGTGGCCATTTTAAAGCTCCAGATTTAGGAGTTCAGGTTAGGGGATGATTTGTGGGGGTCACGTTAGGGATGATATGTGGGGGTCACGTTAAGGATGATATGTGGGGGTCACGTTAGGGGATGATTTGTGGGAGTTACGCTAGGGGACGATTAATATAAACTGAGGCGATTGGAAAAACTCTTAATAAATTAAGAATTAAGTACCAATTTCCTTTAAATTTAAAACCCTATACAAGCACCATTTTTTTTTTTTAGTGAGAGGTTCTGTTTAAATTTTGGGTAACCATTACTACTACTACTACTACTACTACTACTACTACTACTAATAATAATAATAATAATAATAATAATAATAATAATAATAATAATAATAATAATAATAATAATAATAATAATAATAATAATAATAATAATAACAATAATAATAATAATAATAATAATAATAATAATAATAATAATATTTTGTTAATAATTCCACAATATAATAAATAAATCGATGTTATGGCCAAAAAAATTTAAAATTCAACATATAAAGTGACTTCACAAATGTGTCAAAAAGTTCCATAAAAAGACACAACAGAAAATCTTTCATCTAAACTTCTCCAGTAGAAAAATCATATCCACTCCTCAGAAAGGGTGTCCATAAGTCCGAACAACTCTAAGGTAGGGGGCTTACAGCCATCCTGGAGGTTCAAAGGTAAGAGTGATAAAGTCCCACAGAGTCGCTTCGTCAGGTGCTCTTTCCTTTGAAAGCTAAAAAGAAAACTATTCCTGTCGAGATCATTTCTTCGGGACTTAAGAGCTTTGTTGAAGACTTGTATATTGTTGCAATATTTGCACATATATTATGGACACCCTTTCTGATGGATGGATATGATTTTTCTTCTGGAGAAGTTTAGATGAAAGATTTTCTGTTGTGTCTTTTTATGAACATTTACATTTCTTCAATTTTTATGTTGGGCCACAATTTTTTGCTATAACATCGCTTTTGTGTGAATTATTAACAAATATTTATAATAGCCATTCCCACAAATTAATTTCATTTCTGCCTGAAGATGCCTCGAGTTCGGAGGCGAAATATTGCAACAATATACAAGTCTTCAACAAAGCTCTTAAGTCCTGAAGAAATGATCTCGACAGGAATAGTTTTCTTCTTAGCTTTCAAAGGAAAAAGAATCCGACGAAGCGACTCTGAGAGGAAAGTCCGACGCTCTTACCTTCTGAACCTCCAGGATGGCTGTAAGCCCCCTACCTTAGAGTTGTTCGGACTTATGGACACCCTTTCTGAGGAGTGGATGGATACGATTTTTCTACTGGACAAGTTTAAATGAAAGAGTTTCTGTTGTGTGTTTTTATGGAACTTTTTTAACCCATTTGTAAAGTCACTTTATATGTTGAATTTTATTTTTTTTTGCTATAACATCGCTTTAATAATAATAATAATAATAATAATAATAATAATAATAATAATAATAATAATAATAATAATAATAATAATAATAATAATAATATTCTTATTTCAGTGGTTCCTACTGCAACCATAACGTTATTTAATTATTTTTTTTTAATTATTTTTCGTAGTTAAAGCAAAATAAATCTTGCTACATTAAGGTAGGTCAAGTTCTTTCCGTAATTGTCATATATTGCCTCTACCCTATTAAATCTGCTTTTCATTATTAATTGACAAAACAGGATCCGGCTCCGGCTCCAACCTATATATATATATATATATATATATATATATATATATATATAATCTGTTTTTTTATAT
>JABUQX010013823.1:82500-85000 GCA_015478945.1 Trachelipus rathkii
CTCTGAAAATCATAACAATTCGGCATTTTTCCGTTCGTGTAGGGATAATGAATCACTGTTGAAATGCGTTTCAGATTATCGATACATCGATATCGATATTATTTTTTTATAATCGATTTTTTCACTAATTTCGAGGAATCGATATTATAGACATAGTGTACGTAAATAGTATCAAAGAAATAAAAAAATTTGTAAAACAATATTTGTGCGTAATATACAATAAAAAAAAAAGTACGAATTAATATCACACAAATACGAAAATTTACACACACACATATATATATATATATATATATATATTTTTATAAAATTTTTTAATTTTTATACATATATTTTTATTTTTATTTATATATATATATATATATATATATATATATATATATATATATATATATATATATATATATATATATCTCACAGCCCAGTTATATACTATATATATATACTATATATAATAACATATATATATATATATATATATATATATATATATATATATATATATCTTCTATATATATAGCCTATATCACGGCCTGATAGAGGGTCGAGGCCGACGGGGACCAGATGGGGGACGTTTCCAGTACCGTAGAGAGGCGGAGGAACCCCCGCGACACAAAAAAGAGCGGGGTTCCGGAGACCCTCCAGAGAAATGAATCTACCGCTCTCGTTCCCCGGAGAGGAATGAATTTGACTCCCTCACCATCAGGGCCAGTCTACCCTTGGGGTGCCCATTAGTTTTTTTTTAAAAAATAATTTTTAAATGTGTTCCAAGACTGCGACTTTAAGTCAGGGCATCGGCACCTTCCGAGGAACGAGGGTGTTCCCCCTCGGGAGGTCTGGAACCCCGCTCTTTGGTGACTGGTGACTCTCACCTCCCGGTATGGCATCCCCAGCTATCCTCCTTAACTATATATATATATATATATATATATATATATATATATATATATATATATATATATATATATATATATATATATATATATATATAGTGACTCAATCGCCTCACGAAATCGGCACGAGTCGATCTAATACCGACTCACGCAGCTTGTTTCAACGTACTCGTAAAATTTTCCACTAGTCAAAATAAATATATATATATATATATATATATATATATATATATATCTATATATAGATATCTATATATATATATATATATATATATATATATATATATATATATATATATATTGCGTAGTGTTATTATAAGAAAAAATATTTTATTATTACTTTATTATTTTATTTTATTATTATTTTATTATTACAAAATTCGTTTGCGAAATTTTTTTTTTTTATACGTAAACGTAATTTGGCATAACAATCGAGTTGATAATCGTTCAAAATTATCGATTATCGGAAAAATATTAATGCAATCGATATATAAAAAATCGAAACAAAGCATCGATAGCGATATCCCTAAAAAAACGAGAAAATTAGCCGTTTAAAATTTTCGGAACGTTATTTTTTATATTTTTCTTTAAAATATATGCGTAAAATACACGAAAATCCGTAAAAAAAACTTCAAATAATTTTTTAAAACCATTTTTGTAAATGAAATGTTTATAATTTTAATATACTATGTACGTGAACTGGACTTACCAATACTAGATAATTACCTTTTAAAGTTATTTTAAAGAACTGGTATTTATTTTTATCTTTTCTCAAAATACATATAAAGTATGTTTACATACATATACATAATACCTACATACATACATGGTTCGCGCATTTTGGAAAGAATATTTGGTGGAGTCGTTTCTTTTATATATAAAAAATGACTAAAGCAGCAAAATTTAAAATAATTATACTATTAAAAAGTACTTATTATTATTATTATTATTATTATTATTATTATTATTATTATTATTATTATTATTATTATTATTATTATTATTATTATTATTATTATTATTATTATTTACTGTGCATTCATGTAAACTGCGAATGAAGCATTTAATTTAAATAATTTTAAAAGTACCTCATATATATATATATATATATATATATATATATATATATATATATATATATATATATATATATATATATATATATATATATATATATATATATATATATATATATATAATATTTATATATATATATATACTGTATAACCTTGCTGATATACAGTTAAAATTTTGGATGTAATAAGGATGTAATATTATTTTTAAATGATATATAATACATTGCATTGTCAGTTTATTAAGATAGGAATTTTAATATCACTGGATGCTAACTGTATATGAATGAAGTTCTGTAAATATATATACGGTAATATATTTGATATATTATCAAATATATATGATAATATATTTAATTTATGCTAAAATGTAAGTTAAATAATTATTTAATTTAAATTTCCTTTATAATTATTATGAAATAGATCGTTACAGTTATTAAATATATTAATAAACCACTAAAGTTTGATTTTAAATTTATTGTGTGTATACCGGTATTCATAACCAAAGATAACTGTAATAGGAATGTATGTTCA
>JABUQX010013823.1:90000-92500 GCA_015478945.1 Trachelipus rathkii
TATTTCATTAACCTCTTCCATCATTCTTATTTCTGAAATATATATATATATATATATATATATATATATATATAGAGTAGTATATATATATATATATATATATATATATATATATATATATATATATATATATATATATATATATATATATATATATATATATATATGTTTACAAGTACCAGCAGCTAGCTGTACAGTATATAAGAGCATAATGAATTTATTTAGAAAATTTAATCATTGTAAAACACAAATTTAACTTTAATGAAAGGGATGTTAAATATATGTTTTATTTATATTGTAAGCCATCAACGGGTATTGAAATCAAATAGTTGTAAATTATGATGCAGGAAAAGAAGCTGATCAGAAAGTGTTGGAGAAAGTCGTGTCCTTTTCTTGTAGTTGGTGCGTCATTTTGTTCTTTAGTTTACTCAGCTACATATATTTTTAATGATACTTTCTGAAAGGTACATCCTTTATTGGACATTGATAAATATCTTCATACAAATTAGGAAAATTGTTGGTTGTTCATAGCAGCCATTTTCTCTATTTTGAAATGAATTTCGGTACTTTTTATACGATTAATGTTTCAGATCTTTCTTCAGTTTGTTTCAAAAGTGTTGGCTGATTGGGTCATTTTATAATGGAAGTAGATGTTGGTGGTATGGAAGACATAGATGATTATCAACAGCTTCTGATTTATCAATTTTTCTTTTTTTTTGCTAATTTTGTTCTTGATAATATAGACTTTTCCCGTTATCTTATCAAAACCAATTTTATGTTTCTTTCAAGTTTGCTTTCTGTTAATGAATAAAGTTGAATGTTGAGTATAGTTAAAAAGAAAAAAAAAACAATTGTAATTCCATTTTCTTGATGATCTTTCACACCAATTAGAGAGCAAGTTCGTAAGCCATAAGTCCATACTTAACAATCATAGTAAATTCATCCCATCAATATCTCTTAAATGTTTTACTAATTTTTTTAAAATAATAAAAAAGATCAATGAAGTCACATTTGCATTGCAAAGAATTTTGTCATCTATCTCCCTCATAACTTACACTCTGAAAAGATAATTTTCTCTACTCTGAAAAGGCTCAAAATATATTATCTCATTTCTACATGTGAGGAAAGCTTAACAGAACAACTACCTTTAATGAGTGTTTATCATAGCTGCACAATCAATAAATTTTTTTATGCTGTATATAAAATGGCATCATTTCTGTTTTTGAAATTGCTAGCAATGATATATATATATATATATATATATATATATTTTTTTTTAAATATATATAATATATATATATATATATATATATATATATATATATATATATATAAATATATATATATATATATATATATATATATATATATATATATATATATATATATATATATATATATATATATATATATATATATATATATATATATACTAATATATATACTTAACTATATATATATATATATATATATATATATGCATATATTTGCGCATATATATATATATTAATAATATATATATATATATATATATATATATATATATATATATATATATATATATATATATATATATATATATATATATATATATATATATATATATATATTTATATATATAATAATAATAATAATAATAATAATAATAATAATAATAATAATAGTAATAATAATAATCATAATAATAATAATAATAATAATAATAACAATAATAATAATAATAATAATAATAATAATAATAATAATAATAATAATAATAAGTGAAACAGAAAGAGAAGAGAAACGATGAATTTTGTATGACAAATTACACGATAAGAAATTTTCGCTAAACCTTAATGAATAAAAAAACTGCCCTGAATTCCATACCATCTTCTCCGAAGAAAGAAAGTAAAAAATATTTTTAGTAAAGAAGCTCGAAAGAGTTGAAAGTTTATTCTATGGTAATGACATTGATTTATTTATTTAAATAAAGTTATATTTAATTAATGAAAAGTATCAATACAATTTAAAAGCGTTAAAATGCTAATAATATTTATTAAATTTACAAAGCAACTGGTGTGGAGTGTGAAAACTAGTTATCCCTGTTCTTTTGGAAAGATGTAAGGAGGATTCTAATTGGCTGAATTTTCCCGTTCCGTAACCTTTTCATTGGAAGTCTGCACTTGAACGTATTTAAGGTACTTGAATGGTACTTAACGAAGATCGATCTTCACGAAGATTATGAAGATCGATTTTCGTTAAATACCATGTTATAAAAGTATATTTTTTAATACATTCAATAAAATTGTTAGAAACAGTTGCCGCTTAGTAAATTCGAGGGTAAAAAAATTCCAACTTTATAATTTGCTCCCATATTTTCCAAAAGAACGGCATTTTCCAGTTTTAACACTTTACACCAATTGCTATAAATTTAATAAATAATTATTTAAAATATATTAAAATTTATGAAACGATTTCATTACCATAGAATGTACTTCCGACTCTTTCAAACTTATTATTT
>JABUQX010013823.1:97500-102500 GCA_015478945.1 Trachelipus rathkii
CGGTGCCAGCGGCTGAGCAAACAACCCTGCTAACTTGTTTAAATATTTATCATAACACATAGCCTCTGTGTCTATTAATCTTCCCGGTATATTCACGTTTTGGCCAAAGAGCACCTGAGACGCTGTGACACCATTTTCATTTAGAGGAGCCGTTCTTATTGCAAAAAGCGCAAACGGTAAGACTGATACCCAATCGTGATGTTTGAACTCATTTTCGCTTAACATGCAACGAAGGCTGCTTAATAAAACTCGATGCCTATTTTCAAGATTTCCGTTGACTTGTGGGCTTCCCACTGTGGTGCAGATATGTTCTGCCCCAATCATCTTACAGACCTCTTCAAACAGATGAGCTTTAAAGCATCCTCCATTGTCACTGAGGATTTTGTCAGGCACTCCAGTGAAAGGTAGAATCTCATACAATAATACTTTAATGACGCTTTCAGCATTCATCTCCTTTAAAGGAATAGCAAAAAGATAACAACTATACCTATCAATGGCCGTAAACAAGTATTTATAACCCCGGCAGGGGCTCATTTTTAATATGTCAATTTGCAACATTTCAAACTTATAGGTCACCTCTTTGAACTGTCCATAATTAGGACTAATAGTGCGAGCGCTTTTGTTTATTTGGCATTCATTACAAGCTCTAACGATCTCTTTAACCCGCGAGTGAATCTTCTCAAATACAAACTCCGACTTCACTGCAATTTCCGTTCTCTTAATCCCGAGGTGACCTTGCAAGTGCAACGTCCTTACCACTTCCGGTATACAGGTCTCGGGCAAAATGACACGAGAATACCCCAGTGACACGTCCACAAAAATCTTTAAGATTTCTTTATTAAACCAGAATTGCTGTTCTACCATTTTCAACCCACTTTTTTCTCGGTTATTGATTAATGACTTTATAAATGTATCTTCTTTTTGCTTTTCGCTTATACTTTTGTAGTCAATACTCTTTAGGAATCTATCTATAACTAACTTATTTCGTTTATTGCAGTCTGATATCAAATTCACGGTTAATTCTTCCAATATTTCTCTATTCTCTCTTTTATCATCAACATTTTCCTTTTCTCTTTCGTACCTGGATAGTAAATTCCTTTCTAGGGCGACACGCGTCTCGGGTAACATCTGCGGTTGGTTAAATGGCCGATCGGCATGCGTACTATTTTCTACTACTTCACGACAACTATTTTTATGGCCTTCCCCTATAGTAATATTTGTAGGATTTAAAGGGCTTGTGAATGAAATATTTACGAGGGGTTTTTCACTCTCTTTTTTGTTTGTTTGTTCGTCCGCTATTTGGAAATTTGGATTATTTTTAAAGATATATTCGTTTAACGGATTGGATTTTATACTAATTAATTTGAAAATTACATTATAAGAGCTTAGTAAATTAAGTTGACGGACTTGTTTTGCGTTTTGATTTAATACATCATTTGCTTTGTTATATAAGGTGATTAATTCTTTCAAATGAGTATATATCGTTATTTTCCTACCACTTAGTAGGTACCCGAATTTGTTAAACATTTTGTTTAGTATTAATAATTGTTTACTTATATCATCATATCTTTTTTCAATAGCCGACTGGGTGGAGGAAAAGAAAGCATAGGGTCGGCTTTCTTGGTCATCTCCAAGAATAACTCCGGATAAAGCGTTTGAAGAGGCATGAATAAATATTTTTATGGGGGTTGAAGTACCGGGGTAGGCTAATAGGCATGAATTTTTTATAGCGTTTTGAACAGCGCTAAAAGCCTTCTCCGACTTTTCGTTCCACAATATTTTCTTTCTGGAGTAAGATTTTCCTTTTAAATAGTCTGTTAATGGACCCATTAAATCTGCTAGGCAAGGTAGCATTATTCTGTAAAACGAAAGTTTTCCTATTAATCCTCTCATTTCTCTAATATTATGCGGTTTTTTATAAGTTACTATCTCAGCAACTTTCTCTGGATTCGCTCTAACACCTTCAGCGCTTATTATGAAACCTAAATATTCTACTTCAGATACTCCAAATCTGCTCTTTTTTTCATTAACACTGATAGATAAATAATTTAATCTTTTTAAAACAGTCTCCACAAGTCTTTCATGCTCTTCAGCTGTGTTTGTGAACAGTAAAATATCGTCAATATATACGTGACAATTTTTTAAGTCAGACAATAATATATTCACCATTCTTTGAAATGCTGCAGGCGAGTTTATAAATCCCATTGGCAGAGAGGTGTATAAGAACGTTCCCAGATTACTCGTGATTGCAAAGTACTTCTGGCAATCAGGATGCAATGGCAGGTTATAGAAGCCATTTGTCAAGTCTATCTTGCTGAAATACCGAGCACCTTTGAGTGCGAAAATAGCATCGTAAATATTTGGAAGACCGAATATATCCACCTCTGTTCTTTTGTTAAGTTCTCTAAAATCTGTCACTAGTCTAACTCTCCCCCCCCCTTTATCTAAAACACTAAACGGTGCTGACCAAGTGGCATTTGCTCTTTTCAACACACCTGCCGCGACTAATTGATTTAATTCCTTCTTTGTAGCATCGTAAAGTTTGTGTGGAATCCTACGGCCAGGTAACCTTATAGGCGAGCCTTTTATGGTCGGCTTGTATGGGTATGCACAGGCCAACTCCCTCAATATCGTTTCGGGTATATCTCCCACTTTTTTCCCTCCCCCCAATTCTGTCTCCAGTTCACCTCCTTCTCTCGTATCCCTCATTTCTTGTCCCCCATACTTAGAAAATATTTCATCCCATTTTTTTCGTTGTTTTATTTTTAAATGAACATTCTCATCTAAATACGGGTTTAAAAATAATGTTTTATACTTATACAAAATATCATTAAGAGGAAAGAGTGGGCTAAAAGGCAAAGAGGTGAGAGTTTTAGGGGGAGATTCATGCGAAAGATCATGGGAGAGTGCGTTTATTTTTAAAGAGGATATAGAATGATCGGGCCTTAATAATACGGTATGATTGGTATTAGGATCAATGAGTACATCGTTCTTAAAATCTATACCAAACCCAAAATGTTTCAAAAAAGTGATACCTATTATGTTTAGTTTTACATCTGCTATATAAAATTTGTGTTTATATATTTTATTCAAACCAATGTCTAAATCTATATTAATATAATCGTAAACATTTATTTTGGTGCCGTTGGCGGCTAAAATGTGGCCCATGGGTCGTTTCGACCTATGAATGGGGCTAGCACTGATCAGGTCGATCTCGGACCCGCTATCTAAAATGTAAAATTTATTATCAATTCTATTCAATACTTTATATAATTTAGAGCCAGCTACATCCGCTTTATCTGTTTTTTCTTGGACGGCTGAGATAATTGGTTCTCTGCACAAATTAGAATTCAAACATATATCACCCGTCTCTCCCAAAGCTTCGCATACTGAGCTCGATGATAATACCTTCCGATCATTCTCATATCCATTACTCAAATAATTATTAAAGAAAGTATAACCGACATGCATATTAGAATTATAATTACATAATACCTGATTATTAATCTCACTCATATTTTTATTTTTTAATATATGAGCTATGGCAATTTGATCTTTTTTTATTTCATTTTCAATATCAGTTTCGCTTATATGGCAATCGCTTTCGGGTTTCTCAACCTCACAGGTATTTACAATAGAAATATTTTTGTTATTTATTTTACATGGAATCTCACTATTAAATAATCTTTAATTTTTATTATTTACATTTTTAAAGTTCATTATTATTATTATTATTATTATTATTATTATTATTATTATTATTATTATTATTATTATTATTATTATTATTATTATTATTATTATTATTATTATTATTATTATTATTATTATCATAGTTTTAATATTGCCATAGCTTGTTTCAGCATTAAATTTGAAAATCTTTACATAATTATTAAACGATACTGTTTTACCTCGATCTACTTTCTTGTCGCGGCCATCTAGATGAGATGATGACCCAGATTTCAGTTTCCCTGAGTGGTGGTTGTATGATGGGGTTTGGCAGCAGCCCCCCCCTGGTATACTAGAGTATACAGAGGACATTCCTCACTTTCACATTTGTATGCTTTTAACCAATGCTTCTTATGATAGAAACATACATTATTATAGCCATCATTATTCTGTTGTGAAGCATAGTTCTCATATCTACGTCTAGGCTGGCTCCTACCCCTCCTTGAGTGTGGCTGCCAGCTGTCTGAAGATGGCTGCCAGCCAGTAGAAGGTGGCTGTCTCTGCGCTAGTTGGCTGAGTGAGTCGGCCACGCTCTTGGCTGTGTCCAATATGTTTTGTAATTGAGTCAAAATCTTCTGCTGAGTCTCCGCTTGTTCCTTTCTTGAGTCGCGTTCATGTGAGTAACTTCGTGAGCGGTTATTTTGGTTCGAATTGGTCTCCTCTGAAAGCTGATTCACATTTCCCCAGTATGGGGGATCTCTCCCATATTGGGGCATCGGTTGGAAATTTTTATGTACAAAGTTCTTGAAAAGATCGTCGGCCACCAACACAAGTTTATTGATGTCATTATCTTGAGCTAAGGAATATAGACTCATCTGGACCTGAGTCGGCATCTCATTCAAGAAGAGCTCTTGTGCAAATTTCGGATTGTTTTCTACGAGTAAATCAAAGTTCTTTCTACCTAACACTTCCTTCACACGATTGAGATAATGACTTGGCAATTCTGTTTTTTCCATCCCCTTTTCTTTTTGAAGACATCCCTCACCCTCTGTCTCAGTGCCGGTAAGTATGTTTCCTCTATGCGACCCATTAGTTCTTCATACGCATTGTCTCTTAATGGGAACTGTAATGTAGACACAAGACTGTTGGGGAGTATGGAGGCTAAAAGTCGGACTTTCTCAGAACCCTCATTAATTCCGTTAAGTTTAAATACCGCGTTGGTCGCAGACAACCAACTAACGATATCATAGCCATCGAAGGCGGGAAGTTGGTGGGAGGAAAGAGAGCTTTTGTTTCTTCGACCCTTTCCGAATGAACGTCTTCTTATATGT
>JABUQX010013823.1:110000-172500 GCA_015478945.1 Trachelipus rathkii
TATTGGTATTATATGTGCATGTTTCCATAAAGATGGTAGAGTGTTGGTTTGCATTGCAACGTTAAATTTTTGTTAGGGTTGCGATAGTATTCTGAGTGTTTGAGGTGAATATTGGATATATAGTCGGAGCCTACTTCTTCTGAGTTTTTAAGGTTTTTAATTATAATGAAAACTTCTATGGGAGTAAATGGGAGGGAGGGGTGGGGTCCTCCTGATTGGCTTTAAACCTTTTAAGCAGTTTAATTATTTGTCTATTAGTGGGGTTTGTGAGTTTTTGGTTAATTTTTGAATAGTGTGACATAAGAATATTGCATTGATTTTTTTTTTGGCTAGGAATATTATTGTTTTGTTTACAGATTTCTTCGAGGGTTGGTGGTGGTGGTTGAGTGTGTGAAATGTGAATATTTTTTTAATTTTACAGAATATTTTTTTGTGTTGGTATTTAGGTTTATTTAGTGTTTGGGTATACTGGTGCCAGTTCTTATTCTGAGTTGAGTTAATTAGATTATTTTCTATTCTATTAATGAATATTACGATTTGGTTTAATTGATCTTGAGACGGTTGTCTACTACTCTACTTTGTCTGAGGGGTGTCAATCTCTGGTGAGAAGTTGGGGTCAAAATGTTTGCGGTGGCCGTGTGGGAGGATTTTTTTAGATGCCTTCAAAATTATTTAATTGAAATGTATTGCTTTGTTGAGAGAGGCAAAACTGCCTGTTTGAAAGGAGTGTAATTAGTTTAATGAGGTCTTTATAAGCTGACCAGTCTAATTTCTTGTAATATATATATATATATATATATATATATATATATATATATATATATATATATATATATATATATATATATATATATATATATATATATATATATATATATATATATATATATATATATATATATATATATATATAATTATTAACTTTTCTTAAATATATTTTAATTTTTTAATTTATTAAACTTAAATTTCTTTATTAAGCTCAGTAGTTTAAATTATTAATAAAATATTAAATGAAAAATAAAATAATTATATTAATTAATTAATAATACTCTTTATTTTAGTGAGATGTAAATAATTAATTAATAATATCATTTTGATAATATATATATATATATATATATATATATATATATATATATTAATATATATATATATATATATATATATATATATATATATATATATATATATATATATATATATATATATATATATACTCGGATACTTACACAATTGATATAGACCTTTATCCTTATCGACGATTCACTTATAAATATATTTTAATACAATAACACATAAATAACGTTCACTGCACCATAGGATGTTCTCTACCCTGACTTATAGTGATCTACTCTGCTAGAGAACAAATAGTAAATTCCATGGCTATAGATATGGCTCTATCTCCCTTTTGTTTAACTTTACTTTTTGTAAAGATTAAACATAATTTGAAAGAATCTGTAAATAATTCTCAAATCTGATAGGTGAACATTTGGACCTTTATACATAACAACATATTTCAGTACAGTAGAGTAAGAAATTATAACATTTTTCTAGATTGAAAAAAATGTATGAAATTAAGAAATATTGAAAAAATATCTTTATCGATATTGTTATATTATATAATATATACATCAAGAACTTCTGAAAAATATCTTATTTAGGATCGATGTAATACGGTTTGATTATAATTTACATCTCAGGAAGACTTATTCTTAATTTATTAATATTATCCAATCAGTGGTACAGCACGCATATCAGGTTATACTTAGAATTTATATACTCCGGATTTATTATATTCAATCTTGCGCTTTAATGTTATTCAAGATTATTAAGACTAATTAACGCTAATTCATCCACAACTATCATTTATATTTAAACTCGCATCCAATAAGCCTATTTATTTCAAATTTACTGTTAATTGCTTATCTTTCTATTGTACGTAAAGTGATAATTATTCTTATTCACTTAACACTTATAATTGAGAAATTAGAGTATTAATTCATCTTTAATTGTTTACTGATACAGGCAAATTATAATCCAATCAAGTAGATATTGAGACTTAAAATTTTTTAACTTTTATACTAATTCACTTAAAGGATTTATATCGATAAGTATTCAATTTATATTATTTACCTAAACATTTTACTAGTTATCAATTACGGCATTAGACTTATTTCAGCTCAGCCAAGGTAAGATATAATAGTGATAATTGTTAAGTAAACATATTTATATGATTATGTATCTCTCATTACTATTTTATTTACTGGAAATCATTAAATGGGAATCGCGCTTTAAATTTACGACTTTTGTCTTAGAGGTTATGCAGTTTGGCAATGTGGTTAATTTGAGTCAGCTCTCCATAAAGAGTTTCTTGGTTTTAGCTTGCTTGATCCCGACGCACTGATATACTTCTCGGAGAGGGAGCTGGCGGACGCTCTCTCCCACAGTGGCTCTCATAATATTGTATTCTGACGTCCCTTATTTTACGATTTAATTAATAGCTTAAATTTTATTAACTTTTGATTTATTATCTGACATAAATCTTAAATGTGAAATAACGGATAAAGAGATTGTTAGTTTGATACCTCTATAAGACATCAGTATATCTTGGTTTGTCTGTCAACCTTTACTATTTATAATTATTCATATTGGAACTTGATTGCTATCACGGTCTAAAGCAATACGGTTAATACATTTGGCGGAACTTTGGATAATGCACATTAATTTACAATAACCTTTAATATTTCCAGTGGAGAAAGACAGTGTTCAATTATGATAGATGTATATGTATTCATAGTTCTTGTACATTGTTGGACTACTTCACTCACTCATTATTTCAATATTTTTTATTTCTGGTCGGTATGGTAGTATGTATATATAAATATTGTTCAGTGTTATTTAAAGATAAGTGACAGGAGGGCCTAATTTCCAGTAAAAAGAGTATCAGTATCACTATTTAAATTTCTATGAAGATTATTTTTACTGGCGCTATGCCATTGATAGGATTGTTTTGCTCAATGACAATTTGTGCTTTCTCTTGATTAAAAGATAACAAGTCAAAAGATAAATTTTAGTGTTTGATAAAGCTTTCTCGCCTGTTAGATTGTATAACTTTTAGACTCTTTATGATAGATTACATTTAGGAATTTATTATACCGTACTATTTTCATGGACATCTGTTAATCTAATGTTACACATACTCTTTCTATTTTCTCTCTTTGGGTGATGTTTATTATTGGGAAATATTCACGGTTATTGTTGATGGAGCATTGGATTTGTGATGGAGAGACTGTTGTGAGATAGGAATTGTTACATTTTCAATTATTAATTATTTTTTAAAGAATCCGTATTAAGTGTATTTGGGACCATTAGGTATTTTTAAAATATATTTTGAAGGACTTTCCGGATTTGTTTAATTTATTTAAGCCTTATCTACCAAAATTAACTATGATTATTATGTATCTATCTTATTTTAATAATATTTAGTATAATATTCACTCAAAATTTATTTCAAATAGTTTATGATTTGTGTAGGTTTATAGTTTACATATAATAGATCATATTCCCTTGGAATATTAACTTCAATCTACGTATTCTTTTCATATTATATAACAATATAATATATTTAGTTTTCGCGTGATTTATTGTTAATCTTTGTGGTATTCGGTGTGCAATTTTTATTAGGAGGTAATGATTGGTAGCCATATCCTTGGTTATATATATACCAGATTTGGTAATATAGAGGAATGATGTTAGATAGTGTGCAGGCATTTATGCCATTAAGCTTTATTAAAAAATATATAGATTTAAACAAATATGTCTCATTTAAATTATCGTTTTTGGAATGTGTTTTGTGTGAAGTTTTCACGTTAAAGTTATATTAGTTATTTTATTCAATTTTAAATATATTTCTAGGACTTGTTAGTAATACATAATAAATCTATGTTTTTCTTTTCTTTCTACGAGGTTATACTTCCAATATCTCATATATGAGGTATTTTTTTATTTCTATATGTATTTATAATGCGTAAATATTATAGGAAAAGTAATTTTGGATCCATATTAGTAATCTATTAGTGAGTATAGCACAGTATTGGCATTGAGTTATAAAGGGATAGAGTTATGTAGTTTTCATGTTATTTATTTTTTATTCGTGATTATAACTTGAGTTTGTAGTACTAATTATTATGCGATCTTGGGAAGCTTATTGTGAAAACTTCATTTCAAGAATATCATACGGACCATCAACGGAGAGTATAAATCTTAAAAATAGCAATATAATATTTAAGTTGTAACTCCTTAAATTTCTGAGATCAACCCTTTTAGGATATAAACATTTTGTAGTCTGAGAAGTAGTATATTAGGAAAAGGGTTTATCACTTTTCAGCTGCGTCAATATCTTGGGGTTGGTACGGGAGTTTGACAAACCCAATCCTTTGGTTGGCTACCGGGAAGGTTGGGTTGGTTCCTTTGTGAGATCTGGGGTATGTTATAACGGTGGGTGGAGCTCCTTAGCTTTAATTTAAGACTGTATATTTCTCCCATCCGCTATGGGAGCGTTGTTTGAGGATGTATACCGGGATAAGTAATAAAAGCTCGCTCACCAGAGTTCTATTTCTGTGGTAGAAATAGCTTAGTTATGAACACACACACAATATAATTATAGGTTTAGTGTATATATCTGAGAATGGTTCTGCTTATTGAGCGGTTGTACGTCGCTTGTCTAACGACTACCCACCTGTCCGATTGGTACTAGACAGGATAGCTCAGATATTACTGTTAGTTAACTCGACTACTTTGATAATGAGTGACTCACGATTTAATTCTAGCGATTGGTTTCGAGATATAGACTCATAGGCCTCACCACCTAGATGCTATATTGAGATTACGTATCAGTTAGCACGGCATATTGGTTATGGTATTAGGTGCTAGTTTTTTTTTGTACTTCACATTTATTGATGTTTACTACTGAATGGGAATTTCTCTGATATGTCTGTAGTTTTCTGACTACCTCTTTTTGTATATATCATTGAGAATATTTATTGAATAGTGGGTGTGGAGTGATTTTTTCCTGCTCTTTTATATTATTCGCGGCTAGCATCTTGTAGATTGTAAATATTGCAGTTAACACTCTTTATTATAGTGTGAGATGATAGCGGTGGGAACCTTATTTAAATAGACAAATATATGAGTTATGTGTTTAGTCATAGAGTAAACATATCTGTTTTATGTATTTTAGCATAGGTCAAAAAGCAGACAATGAGTAAAATAAAATATCATAGTAGTTTATAAATAGTAAGTTGATAGTTATGATATAACTACTCTTGTTTTAGTAATTAATAATATAAGATATAATAATTAAAATTAGCTAAAAAATATTAATTTAAACAGTAGTAAATAAACAATATGATACTAATAGCTATATTTAGATAAAAAGAGAAAGTAATTAGTAATTTTATATTTTATAATAATTGTTTATTAATAATATTGAACCGAATACTTTTGAGATGTAAAATTTTTTTTCTTACCATTCTCATGCCCTTTTTGGAGGGGTGAAATGTTTCATTTTAAGTAAGCTTAGTATTTTATATTATTATACGGAGTGAATGAAGTTTTACATGATAATTATGTATTATTCTAATAATATTAATATAATATTTTAGAATTAAGTAATTAATGATTATTAGAAATAACTACTAATGATTGTAAACACTAAGCGTATAAAGACTCTTTATTAATAATCATTAACAAATATGAAAACGTGTTAGTAAATAGATACTAGTGGAAAATAGATATAAGGAATTAGTATATACTCATTATAGTTCTTCTGTAATGGATAAGGTATGAAATTTTATGTGTTCACATAGATAATTGTCATTTTCTTGATAATGAGTATGAGTTTATTTCCTAACCGCTTAAGATAGATAACGATAGAATAATAAAATTTATAGTGACAAATAATTAACGATTAGTCACAGTGAAATAATTTATGGACATATAATTGATTAAGATAATTATGTTAAATGATAGTATTTTTAATTTGCGATAATGTTAAAGGTATATATGTTATATCTGTTAGGGATAGAGGTGAAGAGTAAGGAAGTGAGATTGGCTTAGTGATTAAGGAACTAGTGATTATTGTGTATATGTATATCTTGTGTATTTTATATTCGTTAGATGCATTATAGTATGCTCTAATGGTTGAATACGATAATAAAATTGGCTAAAGTTTTGTGATTAAAAAGTTTAATAAGCAAATGATTGACCAGTTAGTAATTTAGTTAAAAGATGATTATATTTTGAGGATTTACTTGATCTAAATAGTTATGCTTCTGAATTAGTGATGGAAACGATTAGTATAAAAATAAATTATGATACCATATTGAATTAAAATTATGATTTGATTTAAGAGATTACGACACACATTTTATATGATTATAGGAGGGAGTGTAATAGGAATGTGCTAAGTTAGTCGTATTATAACATTGAGTGATATTTAGCATCTAGAATTTTTGCATTGATGTGGTGACATCAATGATTATATTTACTGTGTTACATCGATTAAGGGTAGTCTGCTATGTATTGTAATCATGTGATTTTGTTGAACATGAAATATTGTTTATATGAGAGAATACTTGAGCTATTGGAGTAAATTTACTGTATTATGATGAAGTGTAATAGAATTAAAGTAAAGTTAATTGTAGTTACTCATAATTGTTAATGTATTTTATAATGGATTGTTATCGGGAAAAGGCATAAGAACACATGAAAACAGTTAATTATAAAAATAAAATAAATTTTTTTAAATTTGTCTTAGGAAACACATTTAAATTATTAACTTACGTCTCTTCTTATGAGAGAGTTATTTTGTGTGAGTAACACAAGAGTAAGACCTGTTGAAATTATGCAATACGATTTTGAGAGATAAGAGGATTTTATGATTTATAGATTTAATAGTAAGAATAACTTTAATAGATTAACTAGTTTATGGGAAGGTTTATATTGGGTTAAGGCCCGTTATTTGGACTCTCTACGCGTGGTGCACATTTTATCTTGAATATATTTCATAGATTTTTACGCATAGATTCGGTATAGCTATGAGTATTTTACATGATTTTAGGTTTTGGCCTATATTGTTTCTACTGTGGTGTATAATATATGTAGTTGGATGATTAAGCTTTTCTAATGAATTGACCAAGAATATAAGTTATATGTTATATAAAGTATCACTCTTTTTAATTAAAGTAACTAAATTTATCACGTACCTACATTATAGTAAATAGAAATTTTATTTTCATTCAACTTTTATTTTCAATAAGAAGAATATTGAACAAATAATTGGCTTGGATATCGAATAATGATATTTGACAATTTTAGGTATTTCATTAGAATCAATATGTGATTTCAAATTATGAGATCATTGAAAGATCTAAATAGGGAAAGGAGAGATTTAAAGATAGTTGCGCATTTTGCATTTATAACTTCATCCAAAGAAATCGGAAAGAAAACAAAAATATTTAAGAACTAAGAAATAAGATCAATGCAGAATAGTTGAATAGTTCTTAAGAGATGTATATTTATTGGGTGCATTTTAGCAGCAACATGGTTAAAGATTATGATGGGTAATATTGATATATTAACTGGGAATTTTTATGGTTGTGTTGTTTGAAAAAATATTGTAGGGGATATATTTAATATATTTTGTGCCTGAGATTAGAAGGAAAATACACGATGGAAAATAATAACATCATTAAGAGGTTTTTGAATAAGAGAAAGGAACGTTTAATGTATACTGAAGTAGAGTATTCTCGGAGAGGAAGGAGATACAATTTATATTAAGGTTTTTAAGATTAGTTATAGTATAAGTTTATCATTATAAAAAAATAGGAGATAAATAAAGCTGAATTAAATAAAATAAATGTATAAAATAGTGTATACTACAAATATATAGTTAGAAAAGACGATTATGTATAATTCTCTGTGTGGAGTGAAATTGTGGAACATTTACATGTGTGAGAAATATACTTCATATGTACATGATAGTCAGGTTCATATTTTGTAGATCTTA
This sequence comes from Trachelipus rathkii, assembly GCA_015478945.1. Taxonomy (NCBI): domain Eukaryota; kingdom Metazoa; phylum Arthropoda; class Malacostraca; order Isopoda; family Trachelipodidae; genus Trachelipus; species Trachelipus rathkii. The sequence continues at coordinate 118,069 of JABUQX010013823.1, forward strand.
GATAACTTTGTGGTAAACTACTGAGGAAAATTTATTAGTACGGCGCTATTTAAGGCTTTGAGTCACTTTCATATCTTTTTGGTTAATGTTCTGTCGAGTGATGACATTGTTTGATATTTACAAACTACTTCCTTACTACGATTCAGTTCATAAATAAATAGTAAGAGTTTATTCTTAGAATTACTAATTGTTAAAGGCGCTGGATATTTAGAACTAGGATTATGAGATAATAGCCCTATTTATCTTTGTGAGCATCCTAAACTTTCGGGACAATAATGAATGATGTATATTTGTAGCTGAGATTTATAATGTGTTTGACATTAATGATATTGATATGAGTTAAACGTAACCCTAGTTAAAGGTTATATAGGAGTATTAATTATTTTTTAAAAGATAATACTCATGTTTAGATTGTTATTATATAATTGTTCTGAAATATTTAAGTATATAGATTTGAAAAGTGAGCCTATAAAGAGAATTAGTAATGAATAAGATTAGGAACATATCTGTATAATGTAGAGAATACTAGTAAATTAAAGTTGATAGAAACTAATAATATAAGAGTATAATTAAGTAGATAAATGTAAGATGTACTTGTATTTATTTTTTATAATAAGTAGATCATAGTTTGGAATAAGACATAATATAAGTTAATAAATGTAAAGGGTTGATCATAGCTCTAGCTCTTTTAGTGTATAATGTTGTAGAATAATGAGAATAATAAATTCATATAATATGTAAATATAATATAAATTGGTTGAAGGATGATTTAGTCGTATGAAGTCAGTATCGATTTGTTTATATATGATATAATAACTGCTTTATTTGTAAGTATGGTTATATACCGTAGCACTTGATGTGTATGTAATATCCAGGTTGTGCTGCTTGAATATACATATATCTTGGTGGTTATATGATATTTTGTATAGAGAACTAACATCATTTAGAGGATTATCGTGGATGTTTATTTTTTCATACCATGAACACACTCTTTGTGTGGGTAATATTTATTTTATTTGGGTCTCAAGCTTAAACACCATAATTGATAATATTGAAAGGTTTAATTTAATTCAGTAACGCTCTTACACTCAAGCTTTAATTCAATTTTTGAGAGGTCTAAAGCTTGATAATAATGAGATCGCCAGTCTAAATTTATACTTGACTAAATCTTTTCTTTTTACTTTAATTTCAATAAATTACTGTAAAAAAATTAGAAAATTTTTCATATTATTTGTCTTTATAAACTGAGAATAATATATTTCAAAAAATGTACATAAATGCCTTAGGGGAGATTAGTTTACCTTCTCACAAATAGGCATATTCTATGTTATACACAAGATAATATGTTTCATTATTATATTGTACTCTCATTACTTCTCCCGTGTGACAATCGTGTAGGATTAGTAAAATGGTTAAAGTTTCACTTTGTCAATATCTCCATCTTTCAGTAAACATTAACTTTCTCTAAGAAACTGTCATTATTTCTCTTTCAAGTTAATGTATAACTGATTTTAAAAGTAGTTTCACATTAAAAAGAAAACAAATTTGATAATGATGGTTGTGTCCTCGTTAATGTCATAAGATTACGTTAGCTTGAGTCTATAGCTAATATAAACTGTTATAAAGCTCTGACTTTACTCTAGTATTTATATCAATATAGTTTTAATTCTTTGATTTACGCTTCTCTTGATGCAGACGTAAAATCACTCTATGTGGTAAGCGAGATCTCATTAGAAGATAATATTAAATACCTTTATTAGATTCTCTAGTGGTTAGCTTGTAGTCTTCCTATTATCATTAAGATTTAATAGTTTATACTCTTATAATAATTATTTAAATTTAACTCACTCTTCTCATTTATTTGTTAATTTGTTTTAGAGACTGGTTTCAAAGTTAAATATACCTATATTGGATATTATATGTCTTTTCAACTCTTTCTTTTCTATAGAAATTATGGGTATATAATTAGTTTTGCATGGAGTTATTTATTTTTTTGTGTACAAGTCTGTCTCTAGACTTGTATGTGTAGTGGTCAATAGACGCACTAAAGAGTTTAAAGTTGTGACAAAGCTTCATTTCTAAGTTCTGCTTCGCGGATCTGTGTAATTTATAAGAGTCATATAAGTTTTATAGTATCGTTTATATTTATATTTGTGATCTCTAGTTGAATTAACTTTCAATAATTTATTTATAGTATTCAAATTGTGTTATTAAAATAACACTCTCTCTCGTATAAAGTGACACTTTAATGACTATTTATCTTACTCTCGAATAAATATTATCTTCTTTATTATTCACTCTCTTCTCTACTACTTCGCTCTTTCTTATTATCTAGGTTCGCATATTTCTTTTTTTTGAGCTAACTCACTTTGTCATGCATCTTTCACTCTTTATAATCATTTGATTTAAGGTATATATTTTGGTTTTAGAAGTATTAGTCTGTAATAGTTTCAGTGATAAGCAGATGACAAGAAGTGATATAAGAATTTGTTGTGGGTGCACTTTAATATAAGCTGAGCGTTATTAGCTATTTTGACTTCACACTGTTAGTAGAAGTGAGCCTCGAGTGAAGTCACTGCATATAATTATATGATATACCTCTATCTGGTGTCTACAACAGATTTATTTGGCTGATAGCACAGCTCACGTTTGCTATTAGGCTATGGTTATCCATTTAGTGTGTAACTAATGATACGTAGTATATTACGCTGTTTATATATTATTATTAGTGGTAAGTAAAATACTGCTGCTATTTTGATATATATAATGATTAAGTTTATATATAATTATTTTATTTTTTTATCTGTTATAAACTATTGAGTTTTAGTTAGGTGTACATCTTCTAATTTATAGTACTTGGGAGGCTTGTGAAATACATTCATTTCCGTAAATACATAAGTCACCGGTGAGGTGAGGATAAAATCACTCAATCACACGAATGGAAGGATTGATTCTCCTTAACTCTCACTGCCACTCATGCTAGAACTGTAGTTACTCTTCAACTATATTAGAGGTCTCAGGGAGGTGAGATAACAGGGCGGGTCAGACATCTGTTGTTGGTTGTGGTAGAGTGTAGCTGAGTCAACGCTCATATCTCTTCGGTTGGAGCTCAATCTGTCACGTTGGATGTACTGTGACTCCTTCTGTGAAGACACGGGTAGTGGTAGCTAGTAATTGGGTGCCTAGCCTTAAGTCAATGATTAAAGTCGCTTATTCCCACTTCTACCTGCCTATTAAATCACTTTTGAGTTATTTGTGATACGAGTTAAGCTACACCGTCATAATATCATATGAGTTTGGTGTACCGTGGATGTTGACAAACTAAATTCTTTGGGTGGTACCGTGAATGGATTATGGTAATTCACTTTTTAGTAGACTCGAAAGTGAGTTAAGTAGTTACTTAGTCTAGCCTTATCTTAAACTAGACTACTCCCACCTGTTTCCGGTTGGTTATACATAGTATACAGATAATATAGTATTTACACTTATATATAGTTGGTACCGGTACTGCTTCCCTTTATCCTTCGTGTTGGTTGTGTTTATTTGTCTACCCTATGTTTTACGATAACAGAGTACTCTTGTGAGCCACTTTTTTCTCTGATAAGTGTTTCAGAGAGTGTAATTTCTTCAATAGTATCCATCATCTTTTCTAAGTTTTACTTAGGTTTGATCACTATAGTGAATCCTTCTTCAAGTGCTAATTGCTATGGTGATTGTTCTCACGATATCTCCATCATTTTGTCCGCTCCTTCATTTACACTAGAGTTTATTTATTCTTAGAACTGTTGTAACTCTTTCTTAAACTAGTCACTCGACCATATATATTGATCATTAATGAGTGAGTGTATAAACTTTTAACAATATATATAATAGTATAATAAATAATATATTTATTATTAATTTAATTATTAATATTTAAGTAAATTAATATAATTATTTATATATATTATATATATATATATATATATATATATATATTAGAATATATAATATTTCCATATATATACTATTTAAAAAAAATTTTATATATATATAATACAGTAATAAAAATATTTAGTATAAATTATTATAATTTATATATATATCATATTATATATATGAATTGTTATATATCTTAATTTTTATATATAATTTAATATATATTATCATTATATTTTATAATATCTATTAATATAATATATATATTTAATATAATTATATAATATTTATATATTTATATATATTAAATATAATTATATATATATATTTATATATTTAATATATATATAGTATATATTATATATTATATATTATATATTATATATTATTCTATAATTAATATAATAATATATATAGTATATATAATAATATATATATATTATATATTAATGGTAATTATATATATTTATAGTATATATTATATTATATTTAATTTTATAATATAATATTCATATATATAAAATAATTATGTATGTTTTTTATATAGCTTAGGTTTAGGTTTAATGATTTTTGTTAGTTAAACTTATAATTATACCTATATCACTATACTATAACCTATAATGAACCTCACCTAACGTCATAGCCTCTCAATCCTCACCTAATCCTAACCTAATATATATTATTATATATTAATATTATATATATATTAATATTATATATATTTTATTTATATTATATATATATTAATATATAATATCTATTATAATATTATTATATATATTATATAATAATTATATATAATAGACAAATAGAGTGAGATATGTGAATTAAGTTTCAATTCCGATACTACTTCAAATTCTCTGAAAACATTGAGTCAAATATTTGTAGACACTTCGAGAAATATATAAATCACTACGCTGAAAACTACCTCATCGATTAGTTTTTCAGTACAGTATCTTACATTAATTAATATATATAATATATATATAATTTATTAATAATTATTAATATATATATATATATATATTATTAATATATATATATTAATTATATATTATATATATTTAATATATTATTATTATTTTATATATTATATATATAATATAAATAATAGTATATATATATATAATATATATATATATTGATTTTTAATGTGTTTTTAAATTTATATATATTTATATTATATATATATATATATTATATATATATAACGGAAACGTAATAAGCAGAAGAAAGGCTTTCCAATTATTGTTGAGAGATATTTATTGTATGACGTTAGTTCTCTTTTCAATTAATAATTATTAATTACATTTACTTTTCTCATATACCATTAGATTTAACTTTATATAACATGTTTGTTTTACAACATGTATTATAGAATATATTAAAAGTAGTAAATATAATGAAATATAAATTATTTAAAATTATAATTGATAATATTTTTTTTTATTTTTTTTATATATTAGTTCACTTTACACATAGTAATAAGAAAAATGTATCGTTATATAACTAAATATACTCATGATACTAAAAATTTAGTGAATGTAATCTTAAGTATTCTTATTATAAATTTATTTGAATTTTTTTAATTATTATTCTTAATTAAAATTTATTATTTTCTTTTTCCCCTCAAGAAAAAAATCCTTTGGATTCAAAACGTCCAAATCATAGAGCGTAATATATGGTACCCTTTATTTTCATAATGCTATGTAAGAAAACAATTTTTCCGTTAGAAACAAGTATTCTACATGTATTATTATTGTTAAAGCATAATAGGTAATGAAAATCTATATTATTTATAGGGCAATAACGCCTCACTTGGTAATATATTTATTAGTAAATAATTATTAATATTAATAATATTATTAATGGACATAAGATTTATGACGGACATATTCTGAGCGAGTGTGAAGTAAGAACATATTTTCATTGACTAAGACGTATGATTAGTGAGATGGACTCAACTTCTTATATACTTCTGGAAATGCAAACTTGTGTAAGGTGTTTTGCAAGTATTGTGAGGCATGTGATAGAGAGGTAGTAGAAGAGAGAGTGAGAGAGAGAAGAGAGAGAGTTATGAGATAGAGAAGTATATATATATTATATGTATTATATATATTATATAAATATATATATATTATATATATATATATTAATATATATATAGTAGTATAAAGTATATATATATATAATATATATTTATATATATATATATAGATATATATATAATTATATATATAATACTATGATATATAAAAATATATATATAGTAGGGTAATAATTATATATATATATATATATAATATTAGTTATATATAGTAGTTATTATTATTATTATAAAAAGAAAAACTAGTTAAAATTTACTCAAATTGAACAGTTTATAGGTTCTCAGTTGTCGCTGAAGAGATAATTGAGTACTTTTCGGGCAGCGAAAACTTTAAAGTTGTCAAAATGAGAAGTTGAACTGTTACCCCATATAGTATATATAATGATATACTATAGGTATATATATATATATATATATATATATAGTATATATATAGATATATAGTAACATATATTATATATATATATATTATATATTATATTATATAATAATAAGTACAGAAATTTTTTTTATATCAAAATCCATCATTTGCAATCAGTCAATTTAGTTCTAATGCCATGAATTGATTTTTTCGCAAATTTAGATTTAGTATGACCAGATTTATCCTTAAACCTTGGTGTGAATTTCTAATGATAATTTTTAAAATGTAAATTTTAAGTATTTAACGAAGACTTCTCAAAGAGTTAATATTCATATAATTATCTGAATTTGGAAGAACGATTCGCAGCTACGTATTCCGTGCAAAAAATGTCTGAAGATGTTTAAAACGTTTCGCAATATTTAATTTCACTTTTATTAGCTACTTTTTTGATTTTCTTGAAGATTTTTTTAATTATTATAGAAAAAGAATACGTTAAAAATTTTATAATTATATCTTATCTGAAAGTGAAATATATAACACTTCGCTTTACATTAAGTTTTAATTTTTTTGTCATTTTCTGTGATTTTAAGTATTTTTGGCATGGTGGCTAATACCAGGCGCGTTTATAATAAATATGAAAAGATTTTATATTAGTAACATATAATAATTCTTTATTTTCTATGTTTCCTTGTGTATTATTATATATTATATATATAATATATATATATATATATTAATAATATCAATATATATATATAATATATATTATAGTATATATATACGTATATAGTATATAATATAGGTATATTTTATATCATATATATATTAATATAATTATATATATATATATAATATATATATTATATAATATATATAGAAGATAATATATATATATAATATTATATAAGTAATAAATATATATATATTAACTGAATATATTATATATATATATATATAATTATAGATATATATATTTATATTATATAGATATATTAATATGATAAAATTTTTCTTAAGGAAGTAATGTACCAGGTCTTATAGTAAACAGTTTAAGGGTCCTCAGAACTGGTGTCAAAGTTGAAGCATACAAACTATTCAAAATAGAGGTATTTCTTGTTCATTCAGATTACACATATAACTGCTCACAGAAATAAGTACTCAATTGAGAAGTATTTTTTCTCTTTGACTATTTGAAAACTTTGTTATTTTTGTACGACTGATTTTTGCAAAGCTTCGCAATTTTCGACACCAGTTTGAGGACCTAAATTGCTTCTATTTGAGCAAATTTTTTCTATTTGTGTGATTATATATATATATAATATATGTATATAATATATATATTTATCATATATTAGTTTATATATATATATATGATATATTATATAATATATATATGTAATATATATATATATATATATATTATATAATTAATATATATATAGTATTTATATGTATTATTGATATGTATATATATGTAATATATTATATATAATATATATATTTTAATATATGATATATATTATTTTTTATATATTATATATATGTATATATATATATATATTAATATATATATATAATATATATATAGTAATAAATATTATATAAAGTATTATAAATATATGTATACATATATAATAGTTATATATATTATATGATATTATATATATAAGTTTTTTTTACATTAATACATGACCCTCAGTATAAGTGAACGAGGAAAATCTGAATATGATAAAAAGGATGGATATATAAATATATAAAGAAGAGTAATTATCTATAATCAATGTCAAAGATGAATCATAATATAAAGAGATGAAAGAAAGTAGTAAGGAAAGGAATAAATAGAAGTATAAGATAAGTAATGAAAGATAAAATAGAGAGGAATATTAATTACTTAAAATAATTGGCAATAAGAGTGATCTAATTTTATGATTGAAGTGCACTAAATTAAAGGAGGAGAGAGATGAGAGAGTAAGAAGTATAACTGACTAGAGAGAGATAGATCAGAGATGAGAGAGATGAAGGTGAGAGAGAGTAGTGATAGAATGAGCGAAGTAAGTTAGACGGAGACAATATACTTCATTCTTATTATTAACTACAAATACAAAGTTTGGATTTGAGAGGAACACTACACATATAACATACGCGCTGACATATAGTATAATTATATATTTAAATAGGTAAATATTATAGATTGTATTGAGGTTATATATAAGATTACCTCCTTTCACTTACATACTTTATAATACTATATTGATTAGGATGATGAATAGGAAATACTATTTATTCTTATAGCAAATTGTATGTATATATGTATTATGATTCTTGGTTGGTTCTTTTTTGGGTATTTTTATTTCATGTTTTTAGAATTTGTGAGTGTGTGTTATTGCGACAGACACAGAAGATTTAGTTGTAGTGTTCGTGTCTCATAACATTTTGTGTTCGATTCAGAATCATCTCTGATGGTAGCCTTTTGTATCTCACAAAGGTACTATTATCCTTTGCCATATTGTATATTAACTTCTTGGTTCTTCCCATATCAGTTCTCAGATAGCGCTTATAAACATTAGATTATTATATATTATTATTAGTCTTAACTGATAATTCTTTGTAATAGCTCTATCAAATCACTTCATAAAAAAAGTATTACATTAAATTATTTTATTTTTACTCCAATAGTCATCTTTATAAACGGTAAATTAAAGTATTTTTTTCATTTGTCAATATCTCCACCTTCTACAACCTAACACTTACTATTTTATCCTCACTTACCTTACTTATCGCATAGTTTAATTTATTTTGTTTAGTTAGCAGATTAAATTTAGAACTGGTTGATCATAATTACAAATTGATAATCATTCTTGTGCTTTTTGTTCAATTAACCTTATAGTACTATGATAATTAAAGATTATTATATTATAATACTAATAACGTATTATTTTAATTATTTATTTGGGACCCCCGCCCTTTTATTTCACTTCCTCTTGCTTTTATCATTACTAATGGAAGCATTTTCAAAGAAGCTTAAGTTAAAAGTTCAAAAATTTTATATTATAAACCTGATGCTTTCAGATTGAAGTGAGGTTCAATTTCAAAAGGAATTTTAAATTTCTCCGCCTTCTATTACAAAAAGTCATAAATTTTTACATCTGTCAGCTTAATGTGAGGGTTCAATATTGCAAAAGCTTTTATAAGTATACAATTAAAATTTTTCACATGTTTATTTTAACATGTTAGATTAGCCTTAACGCTTTTAGACACTTAAGCTCATTATAAATTATTTAGATTTTCTTTCGCACTCTCCTTCCTCTCCATAGTCTATCGGTTTAATTCGAATCCGACACACCTTATATTCTACACATTATATCACTTACATCTCTCGGCACTCTCTAACACAGTCAATTTTATTTTAAAATCAGTTGTTAAATTGTAGACGAAGACAGATTGTGTAATTCGGGCCAAGACGGTGGTCTCAAACTAGGAGCTATTCATTGTCTCGACGGCCTTTCTTGCTGATGCGGTCCGGCCAGAACAGACTGTGCGATATTCACACTCTCATAATTAGTCAGTGTTTAAATAAGTCGCTAAGCTGTCGACCACACTTATGTTTCACTATTCACACTATTACTATGTACAATGACGTACGATCTGACGTCTCGTGAATTCACTAGCTATTAGGACCTTATTAAGCAAGTATAGAATCGGATTACTACACCATTTGATCAAAACTATCAGGGCATGTAAATAGGTTATTTGGCACCTTAGTACTATATATCATAGCTAGATATTTGACTTGCAGGGCAGGGTAGGTAAGCTCCAGGTTCGGCTCGTTAGATAAGGTATCAGCAATGGTTTATTAATATACTCAGGTCAGGTGAGAATACGGTTTTTAGGCTAGTTTAATGTTAAGGCCGGTTTCAGCAGTAAGAAGGTAGTTACTACAGCCTTTAAGTCATTGTTATCATTCAGAGGATAAAAGTTTCTTCAGAGGTAGGCTACCGGTTACAGCAGGAGACATGATTATAGCAGTCAGTTAGCGGTTTTACATGACAGGAGACGGTTGGTCGGAACCAGTAGACCAGAATTCGAGGGGGACGTTCGGCAGTAAGTTGGGCTCGTTTCAACACAAATCGTTTGGCGCGCTGCGAGCGGATGGGTGTCCCGTTTTGGCAAGGTAGATAGAGGTGTTATGCGCGTAACCAGTATTCTTCTCTTGCATGTTAGAAGCGCGATTGCTCTTCCAGTGACAGGCACGAAGTGGTCCGGGCGTCTTATTATTCCCCACCGGCTCCTTCGCAGGAGGGATACGCATTTTTTGCAGCTCATTTTTATAGTCGTCTAAGCATTTGTCATCCGGTGTGGTTCTGCAGGGAGAGGTTTATTTTGTGAGGGCATTTTTCATATGCACTCAATACCGGGTGAGTTGCACTATTCTTTCTAGGTAAAAAGGTACGTGAGATCAGTGTGTTTAGTTAACCTATTCCTTTTTCCTACTTAATTTAAAACGGAATATAATTAGTCAGTGAGTGTAGCTAATTTTTTATTACAAAGCAGAGAACCCGTTTCTTAAAATATTTGATACCACTACGCACTTAGCATTACTAAGTATATATTATATTACTAGAATAATCTCTTCATTAGTACGTATTACTCATTTATTATAAGGGTCAAATTTCATCGATTTTTTTATTTAAGAATAAAAGTCAGAGGATTTATGCAAATATAATACTTAGAAGTGTTCATCTTAATTTATTATAAAAAAATTACCATTATTATTATAATATTTAAAAATAGAGCCATTTCTATTGTTTGAATTGTTTCATTCCTATTCGCACCACGAGCGATCTTATCTCATGTCTACTAGGAACAACTACTTATTATATTCACAAGAGAACTTATAACTGGATATTTTCTTCAATTAGTTCTATTTGCATTGAACCAGTTGCTCGTGGGATCTTTAGCCACAATTGGCTTTCTCTCATAGATATGATCCTCTCATTCAGTGTTGCATTAATATAACGTAGTTCTCATCCTTTAATATTTTAGGTGGTTGTCATGTAAAGTGTCATCTTTTCACCTTATATATTACAGTAAACGTAAAATGTATTTATATTTTTTTATTTTGAATATTATATATTTTTATTATTTTTATTTATTTGTAAAGTAAAAAAGAAACTTATTAAAGACAATGTAGTGCTCACAGCTGCTTCCTGGTTCAATGAAAATATTTAGATTCTTATTAAGACTTTATGTAAGATTTTTTTGAAAATCTGTGCTCAAACAGGACTTAGAGCGATAAGGCGTGAGCGTAAAGCTTTTATTTTTTTCTATTGATGGTGAATAGTCCATCTAATTCTATGATGGAATAAAATAAATATTAATAATATCATAGCTAACTTGAAATGCAGATGTAAAAGTTAGCAATTAGAAATTTTGTTGTAGAGATTATATAAATATATATACAAAAAAAACAATAAAGTAAATTTTCAAGTCTTTGATTATTTCTCTTTAGTTTACGCTTTAAATTGCGATTGAGACCAACACCGACTTTATTTCCCAATTTATCCAAGCTCAAGGCAATTTCTTACTCACTTTGTTATATACTACTTGACGTTACTTTCTACTATATTGAATGATTATGGATATATAATACTTGATAGCTAATACTAATCTCATTTTATTTTAAAAGCTGAAAATAATTTGAATATTTCACTTAGAAACATAAATAAAATCACTTATTCAGTTGAATTTTAATCACAAATTATTCGCCGGTTTTTATACATAGACGAAGAACTCATTTATTTTGATCCGCATTATGCAAATAATACAAAATTTCAATTTTAATTTTATTCGACAAAAATAAACTTTTTTTTTCTTTACAACTCAACCAAAATATAATGCAAATAAAAAAACGTAGCCTTGAATTAAAAGCATCGAAGCGTAAGCTTAATAAACACCAAAGGTAAAGAAACACTTACAATATTGCGCTTCATTTCCCTTTGATCTTTTAAAGTAAAAGTTAAAAAAAAAAGAATTGCAAGAAAAAAGAGATATGATTAATAATAGTACGTCGATAGAAATTTAATACTATTTTTAAATAAATAAACTTAAAAACTTTGCTCATTTTCTTTAATACGTCCTATAAACATAACATCATCTTACTTACTCTGTATGTATATGTGCATATATTCTATGTGTTATAGTATAGTGCATCTTATTGTCTATTATGATTTATAACTTCTAAAAGCATACCCATTCATTTATTTAGTGTAGATGTTACAAATCTACACCGTGTTACTTACCTGATGTATGTGTTGTGTGTGTACCCGTTCTGGTTTACATTCTTTTAACTTTTCATAGAGTTTTATTGATAAATAGTGGATAAGTATATTAACTCAGTTTATGATAAACCTCAATATCATAGAAGTTATTCAAATTCTTATCAATTATAACTGATAAAGTATGCTAAATGGTCCCCTCACTCAACTTAGCTTAAGTTGTAACATGGTGTATTTATTTTACATATTAAGTATTATAGTAGGTGTTTTATATTAATATATTTAGTACCTTAATCATATATATATATAATATATATATATATATATAAATATAATTGAATATTAATTATTTATTAATATATATTAGTTATATATTATATATTAATATTATATATTAATTATAATATTAATATATATTAATATATCTTATAATATTATTATTAATATTATATATATATTATTTTATATATAAATCATATTATATATATATATAATATATATTTAATTAATATATATTATATAATTTATATATATTTATAGTTTTAATTATATATATATATTTAATAATAATTATATAATATATTATTTATATATTTTTATTATTATATATAATTATTATAAATTTCTATATAACACGTTATTTCGCTTATATTAGCTCCTTTATTATAATTTTAACTAGCTTTTTTTCCTTTTACAATTTCATCTAAATTATCGACTGTGCTACTGTTTGGTATGTGATAGTAACGACTTCGTTATATACTGTCAATTAAGTAGTTGATTTCTCATCAAGTGGTTCTATATTTAAACACACGCATACTCTACCTCCTTTTATCTATCACCACGTCAGTATAACTTTTGTAGTTAGATAGTCGGCCAAACTACTTAACATATAACTGATCTGCATCATACTGCGTTGTGAGCACGTTCCATCTATTATACTACTTTGAGAAGTATATATTCTCATCATTTTGGCTTATAGTAAGAAAAGATGAATAGCATACATTTTGTGAATATAAAAGTTATGGAAAATTTAGAATCTCTAATTTTTAACTACATAGAAATGATAAAATATCTACTGTATTTTCACATGGAATAATAATAATTGACCATTTCTATAAAATATAAATTATTGACTTTTGTGTGAAATAGATTAATATTTACAGCAATTCATACTATATATATAATTTAGCTATTAAAAGTTAACTCAATACCTATAAGTTATAAGTACAATAAAATGAAAGGAATAGGATGAAATTATTAATAAAAGTTAATTTTCTTATTATCTCACAATAAAAGCAAAATAATAGACTTTCCTTCTTATGTGAGTAGTATGTATGTATGAGTTAGTATATAAGTAAGATTAGTATCATAGTTAGTTAATAATTAGTATATAGTAGTTCTTTGTAGTAATATTCAGCTATATCTCAATTATAAAAATAAAAATATGATAATATATTAATATTTATATAATGATTGAAACCATTTCTATAATCTTATTTTATATTTCTATATTCTATATTTATATTTTAATATATAAATTACTTAAAAAAGTGTAACTATAGATATAATTTATTACTCAAAACATGCAAATATTTATTGTTTCTTGAATTTATTTACTTTATTTCTAGTATGTACTTAAATTTTTGATTAATAATTATAGAAAAAATTTATTTTTATTTATTAATTTTTGGCATTATATATATTTTCATAGCATCAGTATATCATTATCAATTAATACTTCTTAGTAATGGTAGCATAATAACTTCGCTTTTATTTAAGTTGCTTTTCTTATTAGGTATCTTCATATATTTGTTACTACTCACACACACGAACATAACTTCCACTCATATATAATATATAATTATATATATAGTATATAATTTAATATTAATATATTAATATATATTTAATATATTATTAATAATTAATATGTTGTGTGTCTTATTATATATTTATATTATACTATATATTATTATTTATATTATATTATTATATATATATATATATATTATATATATATATATATTATATGTGTGTTGTATATAATATATAATATTATTTATATATATATATATATTATATATAAATTAATATAGTATATATATTATAATACTATTATATATTATATTAAATATATTATATATAAATAATATCTATAATATTCAGTATATGTATATGTAAGATATATTTATTCGTATATATATATATATATATATATATATATATTAGTTATTATATTATTATTATATATAATTTATCTTATAATTATAAAATAATAATAATAATATATATATATTAACATATTATATATGATATATACTATATATATATAAAATGTTGATATTAATATATATATTCATATATAATTAATATATATATTATTAATATTATATATATTATATTTATATATATATTATATATATATTTATATAATATATATATATATATATTAAATTAATTATTATTATATATATATATTATATATATTATTATTAATTAATTATATATAATATATATAATATATATTTTATATAATATATATTATTATATTATATTAATATATATAATAATATATATATTATATTATAAATTTATAATATTATTATTAATATATTATATATATAATTATATTATAATTATTAATTATATTTAAATTATTATATATTTATTTAATAATATATATATTAATATATATATTATATTTTTATATATAATATATATATATATATATATTAATAATATTATTATATTGATACATTTAATGTTGTCAGACATCACTTTTTTTTCAACTATCCGACCCACCCTACAGGTAAAATATGATTATCTCTTAAGTTTGTAGTGTACAATACTATTTAGACAGATGGTTATTGTCTCTCAGCTGCTTCTACAGTTACTTAAATATTTTTAAGAATTACTAATTTATAAGCATCGTAATAGATTTTGAATCTCTGTTGCCATACATGAATGCGGCTCATCTAAATTACTTATAAATTATTCCATAATAAGTAGATGGATTAAAATCTAAATTCTATGATGAAAATTTTATTTTATTTAATAATCTATTTTAAAAGTATATGAATTAGATCTTAAAATATGAAATATTATGAAATAAGCTTAAACATAAATACTCACTAGAATTTAGTGAATTAAAAAATAAATACCAAAAAAAAATTAAAAGTGATTTCTTCTTGCATAAAATAATATTTCTTTTGTGTTATTTATTTTTATTTAAATATTGTAACGTGCTATTATGAGTGAAGTAGATACATTTGGTTTTCTTTTAGCTTTTATTCAATAGCATAGTCCTTAATTCTCATTTATCTACTTCTAACTCTTTTGCATCTTTTTTGTTTTGTTTGTATGTGTATTTACAAAGGCTTTAAACTTTAACTATATTTTAACTTTTTCCAGCTTAAATAATAAGTATTGAAATATTATTCACTTTTAATAAAGTGATAAACTAATAAATAATAATCTGTACCTTTATTAGTTAATGATAATTTTTAAATATTATCCATACAATATTATATATTCAGCCGTAATTTATTATATGCATTAAGATCTAAAAGAACGTCATTTTATTTATTGATCCGCATTAATGCAAATATATTCATAGAATTTTTCCTAATATTTTATAATATTATATTAACAAAAATAATTATATAAATACTTTTTATACATGATTATCAAACCAAAAAAATAATGCCCAATAAATAAGTAAACGTATGAGCTTTTAGATAATTAAAATATTCATTTCGAGCGTAAGCCTTACAATAATACCAAAGGTAAAACGAAACACCTTTACATATTTGCTAGTCTATTTCATATTTCTATACCTTTTGAGATTCATTTTTAAATTAAGAAGTTTATAAATAATATAAGAATAAAATAGTTAGATTAAGTAAAATAAAAGTTAGTACATAAGCGCTTCGAGAAATTAATATTAATTAAACTAAAAAAAACTTAATATATTTTATATAAACTTTTGCAACTAAAATCTTTATAAGTCCTATAAACATAACATCAATTACTCTGTGTATGTGCATTACTATTGTAGTTATGGTGCATGTGCATTTATGTCTATTTTAGATAATTAAACTTACTAAAAGCTAATCATTTCTAATCTTATTACTTTTGTTATGTACATATATTCTCCTGTGTTACTTATAATGAATGTGATTGTTGTTGTATGTGGTTTAGTACCTGAATGTTCTGGGTTCTCAATTCTTATAATTTTTTAAAAGTTTGATAAAATTCAATTGAAAGTATTTTAATAATATAACGTTATATGATAAGTACTTATATCCATAGAAAGTTTACATACTCTCATAAATATATTTCAATTATATAATGAAAAGTTAAGCTATAAAGTGTCACAACTTTAGCTAATTCAAAGGTTTATCATTTAAGTAATATATAATTAGTATAATATCTTCTTTAATATCAATATATATTAATAATATATATATTATATATATATATATTATATATATATATAATAAATTAATTAATTTATTTATTATTATTGCTATATTTAAAGTAATATATTATATTAAGTATTATATATTAATATAATATATATAATAATACATTAATATATATATTATATATAAATATATATATATAATTATTAATTATATATATATATATATATTATATTATATATATATATATCTATTATACATATAATCAGACTTTTTAAGCCACCTTACTCATTATTTATTATGTCTACCTTTCCTTCTAAAATCTAGCTCAAATTATTGTACTATTAGTTGGGTTATTGTAGATTGAGCGGTATACTTACTTATATCTGTCTATACTATGGATTAGTTATTTATTTCATATATTATTCATGCTTTTTATCTATTAATTTGATTACTTCTATGTCATACCTGCATACATCTAATATCTATTCTTACTCATTATTATGTCCGATAATAACTCGTTCTTCCATTTATACTATTGTGTGACTCAATACTTAATTTTCAATTCTATGCCTCTCCCATCTTATTTAAATCATTTCCTAGACTTGTCTCCTCGTCTTTAATCTTTTCTATACGATTCTTATTTCATTCTCTTAGTAATCTGTAATATAGAATTAATTTTTATGGGTGGATAACCGTTCTTATACAATCTATGTGAATTCAATTCTTAAAAAACCCAACTTGAACAAATCTCCCTCTCTAAAACCAACTAAAATTTAATATAATTAACTCTTTATTCGAATCAAGGTTATTACTCTTACGTATCTCTTCTCACCTGTATGCTTCAAAACATTATAGTATTTGTACATGATATACACATAAAAATGTCTAGGTAAAACCTTACTATGAATAGTTATAATAGCCGGTACTCAGAGAAAGCTGGGTATAGTTCTGTTTTAGACTGCCGAGACTTATTATTTATTCTACTTAATCTCATAGATTATTCACTAATTAACAAGTGTATTTAATAAAATGGAAATTAATTAGTATAGAATTAATCATGTGAACTCTTTCATATCTGGGGGGGGGGTGGCTCTGATTTCACCCGGCTATTGGACAGGGTCAAGTCAAAGGCCACAAGGCTTATAAGCTGTTTTGTGCTTTCCAGTTTACACTTTTGAATATCTATTCTTTGTAGGTTGACTCAGTATGTTTTATTAGGCTTAATTCTATCTTATCCTCTATAGGTTATCCGTAAGTGAGTGACGTGAAGGTGTCATCTCACGAATGGTGAGTGAGTATACTATAGGAAACTTATCATACCGCGTACTACACCACTATTTTACGACGCCCTCTGTAGCACATGGTGAGTTGTCACTGTGTATCTAGTATGACACTGACGTTTTTGTATTGTGACTATTGTAGGTAATCTCCTAGGCTTATGTTCGCTTGTAGGTGTTTACTTCTGTTCCCATTTACTAATCTGATTCATGTGTAAATTCTCTTTCCGAATATTTTCGTGTTACCTTACCTGCTGTAAATGGTTAGTCGTATGCCTGAGTTAACTTGCTCCCATAAAGTTCTCATATACTGCGTGTGATTTTTTTACACTGACGCTCTAGAGGGGAGAGTGTGAGTCGTGGCTGCGCACAACTTCGTTCAATTTCAATCTTAGAGGAACTATTAAACACGAAAAGTTGTCGTATAGGTCTATATGAGCTATGATTACAAATTTGAATGTGCCGCTGATATTCGAGTAGTATTATTACCTAAGTCTTATTTTTTTTTAAAATAATATTTCCCATTTAATATCGAGTTTAGAAAGAATAATAATAATTTAATTTTTTATATTAATTATTACAATAAATTATATTATAATTTAAATTATAATTAATAATTATTTTTAATGCCTAACTTAGAACATCTTATTTCTAGATCTTATTTATTAAAATACATAAATTATTTGTTAATATTATTATTAATTATTTTAGACTCATAATTTATGTAGAAGTATTTCACCGTCGCCACATCGTTGACCTTATTGATTAAAATTTCTTTTTACTCCTATTAATCTATGGCTTTCATCTAAAGCTTTCGCCTTGACTCGATCAGTTGTGCTATATTTTCATCGTTAGTTAATAATATTAAGTCTAGTAGTGCTGGAGTTTGGTGATTCTTGTGTATTATATTCTTGGTTCAATATCGCTCTATTCTGCCTATAACTCGTGGGATTATGTCATTTGAATTTCTGATTAAACATTTGTGAATATATATAATATGCTGTTTGTTTATTTGAGGTTAAATATTTGAGAACTTACTTAGTTATTTGAGTGGTAACTTATAAGATAGGGATTTTACATATGGACCTGTATAATATGCGTTTATTTTATTAAAGAATAATTTTTCTATATATCTAATGTATATATTTCGATCTTGTTAAACTTTCTGAGTGATATAGTAACTAGCCTATAATTGGAGGAAAATATATCAAATATGATGTTTACAAATAAATGTAGCTTAAATAATACTGTTTAAGTAATCTCATTAATAAAGTAAGGACTATTTATCATCTTTTACATTAAATACAAATATTTTTATTATATTTGGAACTATATTTATATAATTATTAATATATATATATATTTATATTATATATTATTATTATTATTAATATATTATATATTTATATATATAATATATGTGGTAATATATATAATATATTAATATATATAATTATATATTAATTAATATATTTAATAAAACTATATAGTATATATATATATATTATTTATATATCTTATATTATTAATAAAATATATATATATATATAATATATATATATTATATAATATATATATAAATATAATATATATATATAATACTATGTATGATTTTTTAGAAAATATATAATAATACATATATTTCATTATTAAGAAAAAAATGAATAAATTGAATCTTTTTTAATTAAATAATAATGTGAATTATTTATTATTTAAAATAATATACTATTTATTATTATATATAATATTATACATATATTATTTATAATAACTTTATTTAACTAATAATCACAAATCTATATTATTATATATTATTAATATTTACATTCGTTTAACATATAACACAACAAAACACAAGTATATATCTCTGAATACAAAAACAATTCAAGTAGTTCAACTCTTCCTCATCTATGGCGGGTTGCCCCGATGTGAGGAGTAATTAAGGATGTATGAGATTTCTGGGTATAAATCAGTTAACTTTGAGGAATAAAATTATGAGGGTAAATTCAGGCTTTCTTAATATTACATGGACGATGAGCTATATATATTATATATATATATATTAATATATATTATATATATTGTATACTCACATTTTACTTTATAAAGTATTAAATATTATTTCATTATTTTATATTAATCTCATTGCTAGCTCAGTGATTATTTATTATTTTTTTACTAAATGTCACCATTATTATTTATAATCTATTATATATATATATATATATATTTATATATATATTATATATATAATATTATATTATATATTATATATTAATATATATATTAAATATTAATATATTATATATTATATATTTATAATATATTTAAATATTATATATATATAATATATATATATATTTAATAATATATATATATATTTATATTAATTAATATATTATTATATATTATTATATTATAATTATATATTTTATAATTATTATATATATTATATATAATATTATATTATTTAAATATAGTTTAGATCATACAGTGTACACTGTCGTTATTTTTACATTAAATTTGAATTTATCACTTAGCAAATTTTGCAAAATTTATTGTAAATACATTTTAGTGTAATAGCCTTAATATGGGTTTACTAATTAACAACTGTTAGAAATTTATTTATATTTGTAATTTTTATTTATTCATTTAGTAATATTATAATAATTTACGATAATACGATTCTTCCAATATTCCCGTATTTACATAACTAAAAGCTCAATTTTTTATAAAAACACAAACTATAAATTAAAGTAAATATATTAAATTAAAATATGAACTAGCGTATTATTATTTACAATTCAATCATTTGGACTCATCTTTCAAAATTCATTAATGGGTCTTCCTAATAATATGGATTAAAATTATTAGCTTCTGATTATGAGATCAGTAAGGACATTTACCTTAATTTATATATCGTCGTCGATTAAGAATTTGTTAATTATCAAACGCGTTTTATTCGAATTCAAGTTATGTAGGTCATTATTAATTTTATACATTAATGAGATTATTATTATGTGAGTTCTGTAATTAAATTATAATTAGTTCGATATTTAAATGAGTATAATGTTAATCGGATTATTGCATATTTAATATAATTATTAATAGTTTTAATATATTAATTTAACTTTAAATTAAGTGTTATTAAATAATATTTAATTATAAATTTCTTTTAGCTCATAATGCAAATTTAAATGGAAATTGATTTATAAAAATATGATTACTGATACTTGATTTAGTCAGGACATTTACTAAAATTAGTTGCTATGACTTAGTGAATAAATGGATAAGTTATATCTTATTTTATTTATTTTATACATCTAAGAACTCCATAATGGATGTGGGGCAAATTTTGATTACTAATTATAAAAGTTAATCAAAGGTTAGGGTTATGCTTGCACTGAGGCAAATTTTTAAAGCTCGATATTAACGAAATCATATATTTAATTATATGATATATATATATTATTATACATATAATATATTATATATTTATTATAATTACTATATTAAATATAATATATTAAGTATATTTTATATAGTTTTAATAATATGTATAATATATTTAATATATTATTATTATAATTATATATATTATATTTAAATATATATTAAATTATATAAATTAATTTATATATATATATATATTATATATATATATTATTATATATATATTATATATATTTATATTAAGTATATGTATATATATAATAATATATAATATATTATATACTATTATATAAATATATATATTAAGTTATATTAATATATATTATATATATATATATTAATATAATATTATTATATATTTAATAGTATAGTATAATATATATATATATATTATTAATTATATTATAATTTTAGTAATACATTAAATAAAAAAGACAATATTTATATCTATAATTTTATATTATAATTTATATTCTTGAAATATATTTTCGTAATTAATATATATTAATTATAATATTAATAAATATATATATATAGTATATTAAATATGATATAATTATATATGATTATATATTATATATATATATATAATAATTATTAATTATATATATAACTAATTATTATATATATATAATTATATATATATATTATATATGACTATTTTATATATATAATTTCATAAAAATATTTAAAAAATATAATTAATATTTTAATGTTATAGAATATTGTATTAGATTTATATATATTTATATATAATTATATATATATATTTATATATATATATATTATATATAATATATTATATATAGTATTGTATATATTTATAATATGGTTATTATAAATATATTTATTATATTAATATTATTAATGATTAAATATATATATATAGTATTATATATTATAATTATATTATATAATATATATTTATATTATAGTATATAATATAATTAATTATATATTTATATGGTATTATTAATGTATTAGTATATATATATATTATATATAATATTTATATTATATAGTATTAATTAATAGTATTATAATATATATTATATTATAATTAACTATTTAATTATTATTATTATATTATATATATTTAATATATATATATATAGGATAATATTATACTTTATTATTATATATCAGGTTAATATTATAATATTATTATATATATTTATATATAATATATATATATTATAATTCATAATATATATATTAATATTATATATATATAATTTATATTATATATATATATCTATATTTATATTTATATATTATTATATATATATATTTATAGATATATATTTATATATATATTAATATATATATATTTAATAAATTATATATATATAATATTTATATTAATATATTAATATAATATATTATATATATCTATATTAATGTTTATATATATATTATATTATTATATATATATTTATAATATATTATAATATATAATATATACTACTATATATTATATTATTATATATATTATTATTATTATATTTATATAATTATATATATGATATTATTATATATATATTATATTTTATATATATTTATTATATTATATATTTTTATTATATTATATATTTATTAATATAATTATTAATATAATAGTATATAATTTGAATATTATATATATTAATATCTATTTAATATTTATATAGGTTATTAATTATAATATACTACATATTATAAATTGGATTATATTATATAACTATATATTTATTTATTTTATCGTATATATATTTATATATTATTTATATATTATAATATATATATATATATATATATATTAATAATTTAATTATAATTATATTATATTATTTATATTTTAATATATATTTAATATTAATTATATTATATAATTTATATATAATATATATATATATTTATAATATATTATAATTATTATAATATATCTATAGTTATATATATATATAATATTATATATTAATATATTAATATATTTAATTATATTATATTCTATATTATATATATATTTATTATTATATTATTATTTATTATAATACATTAATATATATAATGTATATATTTATTAATTACAAGAATATTATATATTAATTTTATATATTATATTATTATATATTATAATATATTGTATGTATATGTATAAATATAAATTATTATATTATATATATAATATATATTATATTAATATATATATATATTTAGTATATATATATTATATTTTAATTATATTATATATATATTTATTTAATATATATTATATAAGTATATTATTATATATTTATATTATATAAATTATATATTACCAATATATATATTAGTTACAAATTATTAATTGATGTTAATAGGTTACAAATTAATAATTATATATAATTATATTATATATATATTAATATATATTATATATATATTTAATTTATATATTCAACATAATATATATTAAAAATTAAATTTTTTTTCAGGATATATTTTTTTTTATTAATTTAGAAAATTTATAATTAATATATATATTTAATATAATTATTATAATTAATATTATATATATATATTAATATGAATAATTAATTATAGTTATTTATATATATATATATATATATATTATATTATATATATTTATATGTATATTATAATATTATATATTATTATATATCATATCTATATATTAATATTTATATTATATTATATATATATAATAGATTAATATTATATATATATATATTATATTAATTTAAATAATAATATTTATATTAATATATATAATTATATATTATTATATTAATATAAATATAATATTATATATATATTATAATAAGTTTTATATAAATTAATATTAATTATATATATTATTTATTTAATATATATATAATTATATATTATATATATTTTTATTATATTAATATATATAATTATATGTATATATATATATTTAATATATTAATATGTAGTATATATAATTAATAATATATAATATATTATATAATTTATATATATGATTAATAATTAATATATATAATATTATATATATATATTAATATATATATATTTATGATATATTTATAATTATATTATAATATTATATTATTATATATATTATATATTATTATATTATATTATATAGTTTGATTGTAAGTGCCATAAATTTATGGATGTTTGAATCTGAAATACCTTGGATTAAAATTACTCGGCTTGATTGTATTAATAACTATTATGTAGAAGGATTCCACCCGGAAACTACTGAACTGAGATAAATGACTTAATTGGATCCTGAATTACTACTGAAAATGTGTTTATTCCAGGAACTGGAAAACATGGAAAAAAAAATATATTATATTATTATTATATATTATAATATTTAATTTATATATTTTATTAATATTTATTACTATTTTTCATATTAATTATAATATATCATATTATATATTAATTATATATAAAATTTAAAGAATCCTAAATACACTATCAATTTCGATTATAATTTTAATTGCTATTAATATATATATATATATTATTTATTAATTATTATTAATTATATATTATTATTTATATATATATAATTATATATTAAATATATTAATATATATTACTATTAGGTGCTTATTAAGTAAGAATTTTATTAAGACGTAACTAATGCTATTAGATAGAATGCTATTTTTGCGGTTCTTATTCCTCGACACTTAATTTTGAATTTAAAGATTTTTTGAATTAAGTCACTATAATTATTTGTTTCTTTAAATATAACAACGTCCCCCATCTTCAGTATCATTACCTACCCGCTTATATTAATATATATTTTATTAAATATATATATTATTTATATAATTTTTAATAAATATATATATTATTTATAATATTTATAGTATTATAATTATATATAATATATATTATTATTATTATATTATAATATTATAAATTTATATTTATATAATATATATTAATTATATTATATAATAATATATATATATTATATATATATTAATATTAATATTAATTTATACGCTAGTAATTATATATAACGTTATACTTGTACGTTAATTAATTTATGATAAGGAAAGTTTTACGAAGAGTGCGCGCGCATACATGTTCATAAAATTTTATTTAATATATTATCTAGGCGTTTCTGGACCGCCCTCGCAGAAGTGCACCAGTGAATTAGCAGCATACTACCAGTATTTTATCTCTCGTTTCAAATCGCTTTGACTTCTTCATACACTGTTATTTTAAATAATAATTGTAGAACCCTGGAGAGGGTTAGTAAGAGTAGGAGAGTGTATAGAGTTATTAATTTGGATGGCGACCTTACACCACAAAAGAAAAATTACTTCATAAAACACTTAATAGCTTAAGCTAAGGTGTAAGGGTTATCAACTGCTCAATTAATAATTCAGTAAATTTTTATTGTTACTTATTTTAATATCTTTGTCTATTGAATACACATCACATTATAATGCACTGACAGTAATTGATATAAAAATTATTTTATATGATAATTTTTGTAAGTAAGGGAAGATTATTAATTCTCTATTTAGTATATGAATATTCCTCTCATTCAACTTCTTGATCAGTTGTATTTTATAAAATTTTATTTGACTTTATTCTTTTTAAGTTTATTATGGGTAACGTTATATAAGTCTAATTTAGATTGCCATAAAGTGATTAATCAAGATTAAGGCTAAATTAGGGTAGTAATGGATTAATCAAATTGTACCATAATTTATATAAGTATTTTTATAATATTCTTAACTAGGGTTAAATATTAGTATAACCAAAAGCATTACGCTAGCATGTGTCATTTGTAATTCTTCAATCTTAGACAGTTTTTTTATATTGATTTTAATTGCATTAAATAAACCTTGCTCACATATATTGTGTCTATTTTGAGTCTAGGAAACGGGTTTTTGAGGCGGGGCATTTGCGATAATGATTGGGCGCTCTTTCGTTCTTCAACGCAACGACTGCGTCAAGTTATAAATATATTTAATGGGAATACATACAAAGATACAAATTATGAAATAATTACTTTTCTTTTCTCAAGAATGATATTAAGTTTAGTCAAAGTGATTTGTAACCTAATTATGGGTTATTTACTTGAGCCACGAATGATTATCATTTTTATCATTTTTATAAAATGATCATCATTTTTATCATTTTTATCATTTTTATAAAATGATTATCATTTTTATAAAATGATTATCATTTTTATCATTTTTATAAATTGATTATCATTTTTATCATTTTTATAAAATTATTATCATTTTTATCATTTTTATAAAATGATTCTTAAACTACGATTAAAGCGCACTATGGCTTTTCTTTCTAAATTGAATATAATATTATAAATTTTAGATATATAATAATAATATAAGAATCATGACGTAGTCTTTAATCAAATGATTGAAAATATCAAATGTAATAATATTTTGTATCTAAAATAGTCTTATCATTATTTTTTCTTTTACTATTGTGTAAAATGATTATATTCATTTTTTCATCATTTATTATAAAATGATTATACAATTTAATTTTTTTATCATTTTATAAAATGATTATTATGTATATTATATCATTATTTATTAAAACGTTAAAATTATACATATTATGGCTTCTTGGTTATTATTTTTAATTATTCTTATATAATATATTTGGTTAGAATCATTTAATCATTTATTATAAAACGATTTAATTATTTTTATTACATTTATAATAAATATATATTATCATTTAATCATATTTTATATAAATTATTACATTTTCATCATTTTTCTTTTAAATGATTACGAATTGGAATCGATTATAATAAAAATAGATCACATGCTATATTTTATTCAATTTTTATTTTAAAATAATATTAACCCCCAATTTCGTTTCTTAGCTCATAAAATTGATTATACTTTATATTTATAGTCATGTTAATATTAAAATGATTTATCAATTTTTATCAATTTTATAAATATGAATTAAAAATTTTAATCAGATTTTATATTAATACTGAAGAACATTAATAATCTATTTATAAATTTCATATGATTTACATAAAATTGTTGTTACATTTTATTATTTATAAAATAAATAATTCATTTTTTAATAAATTAAGTTATCAATTTTTATTCTAAAATGATAGTAATTCTTATAGGAAATTTAATTTAATTATATTTAATAACATAATGTATTTCTAATATAATTATCAATTTGTAAATTTAATTATCCATCTATTTAATCATTTTTATAACAGTTTTTTATCAATTTTAATCATATTTATTATAAAATGATTATCTAATTTTATCTATTATTATAGTAATAAATGTTTTATTTGATTCTTTATCGATTTTTAATAAAAAGGATTTTTGATCATTTTTAAATGAATCTAGGCTTTTTTTTGATTTTTTATAATAAATGATTTAATGACTTTTATTGATTATCAATTCTTCATATTATAAAATAATTATCAATTATTTATAAAAAAAATCATTTCATTTTTATAAAATTCAATTGAATTAATGAATCTAATAACCAATTTACTGTTGCTTTTAAACCATGCTTTTTCATCATTCTTTTAGACCAAAAATGATTTTACCACTTGTGCAATCATGTATCACTTGTCATCTTTTTATCATTTTTATTAACAAAGATTGATTATCATTTTTATGATTTTTATATAATTATAAAATGATTATTATTTTATTATCATTTTTAATTAAAATTATTATTTATATAATTCATACTATGATGTGATTTTTTTCATTTTATATCCATTTTGTCATGTTATGACGTTCGATTTCTTTCATTTTCAACATTTATGATTATTATGTTTTATATTAAAATAAATTACCAATTTATATCTAGTTTTTATAAATCTGGCTATAATTCATAGCTATACTCTAAAAATAAATTCTATACTCTATTCTTTATATACAAATTTCAGGATTTTTATGATATTATCCATTTTTATCATTTTTATATAATTTTACTTTCATTTATTATCATTTTTCATATTTTCATGAAGATGTTCATTTTTAACTTAATTTGTTAAAAAAGTATGACAACATTTTTATCATTTTATTAATTGTATTATTTTATATTTAATTCTCTATCATTATTAGTTACATTATTATTATAATAATGAATATTTATTTTAATAATACTTTTATAATTGGTTTTTCATATTTCGTCCACATGAATATAATCTTGATTTGTTTTATACACAGTACTTTTTCACGTTAAATGCATTATCATTTTTTCAGTTGTTTTTTATATGTTATTTTCTCTTTTTTTTTTTTTTATAACTAAAAACTAAAAATGATTTCTATCATTGTTATTGCTAAAAAACTCTTTGATATAAAACTTTTGTTATTGCGGAAAAGTGAATAGAGGCATTGATCATCTTTTTATTCTCTTTATAAATAATTTGAATTTGTGTCAATTCAAAATATGTAGGAATAGTAATCATTTTTCATACATTATTATATATTTTTTTTATTAAATAACTATTCTTATATCCTATTATTATTTTGCATAGCTTATGTCTGCTTTTTTATCATTTTTTCTCTAAAAACATCCATCCATATTTTCACCCCCTTGTAAATTTATATAAAAGTTAAACCTCAATTATGATTTGCTGACGAGTTAAATATCAAACCCTCATATGAATAGATTCTCACCAAATTTTTTATAAATGATCATTACCTCAATTTATTATAGCATTTATAAACAAGATGATTATAATCTAGTGATGAATTTTCTGATAATAAACTGATTATCCAAATTTTTATATGAATTTTATAAAAGCAACACCCATTTTTATTCATTTAACAAAGAAGTATACTGACACAGTCATTGATCTCAGACATTTATATAATGGTTATCTTATTTATTATAGCATTTTTCATAAAATAATGTATTTATCATTTCAGTTCATTTTTTAAAAATATTATCTGTATTATCATTTTTATTATAATCTGATATAATACCATTTTACTAATTTTATATAACATAAATGATTCTATTCTATTTACATTATTTTAAAATGTATTTCAATTTTTATATTATTTTTATAAATATGATTATCATATTATCAATTTTTATAATATACAATAGGGGTTTCTAGCAACCTATGGGATCATAAATTTTAATTAATAAACATGGCATATATATTTTAGAATCTATAAAACCAATAAAGTATTACTAAACTACTTGTCCAATACATTAACACAAATAAGTTATCATTTTTTATTAATAAAAATATTACCTATTTTAATTATTTTTTTTATGTTGTAAAGTGAATTGTTGTTAAGTTTCGAATAAGCAGAATGATTATATTATTATGAGTGTTTATATAAAATGATATCTTTTTAGTCCGTATTACTTTATATTAATATTCTCATGATCCATTTTATCGAATCTTTATCACACAGTAGAGTATTATACATTTGTCATGCAATTGGCTGTTATAAAAAAATGCCACCGGCGTGACATCTCTTCCAATCATTCTCTCATAAAAAAGAAGCGGGATGATCGACTGTTTTTCGTGGAAATTCTGCAGCTGTTCAAAACGATATTATTAATGTTGAAACTCTATACCTAAAAATTATCTTCCTTTATCTTTTTATAAAAGAGTGATTATCACTCTCTCGTCTGTGTTTAGAGATGGATTTATTATTTTTATCATTTTTAAAAATGCATTATCCCTGTATTTTATCATTATGTATCAACCAACGATTAAATTCCTTTTTTCCTTATTTCTATATAACATGGTTATCATTCTTTTGCTATCATTTTGTATTAAAATGGTTATCTTTATACAATTGATTTATTATTTTTTCATTTTATATTAAAATTTTTCATTTATTAATGCATTTTTTATAAAATTCATATCATTTACATCATTTTTATAAACCCTGATTCATATCTTTTATTCATTTTTTATAATAATGATTATGCAGTATATTATGCATTTTTTAATTAAATTATTATCATTTTACTTTTTAAAAATTCATAACTTATTATCTTTTTTTTAAATACAAACCTATTCTACAAGGGGATTCACGTCTTCCTTTATCCCCAAATATAAAATAACAAATGAATGATTAATTATCATCTTTATTACATATTATATAAATGATTACTATATTTTTTATCTTATTTTATTTTTAAAAAAATGAATTTTTATCAACTTTTCATTATAAATAGAATTTGAGTTTGAATTTTAATAATAAGATAAAACTTATGTTTTATGAACGTCTTTATTTCCATATAATTTTTACAAAATGATTGATATTTTATTAAACCTGTATATTATATCATTTAATATTATCTTTTATATTAATAAAAGTGACATATTATCATTTTTTAAGAATAATTACTTATCATTTTTATTCATTATTTTAATAATATTGGACTTTCTGTTTTCAAAATAGATATTATAATTTTAAAAAATGATTATATTTATTAATACAATAGATACAGAAATTATAAAATGAATAACTTTAATTGAAAATTTTAAGATGTGAATTAATAATTAAATATGCCAATTTTAATTTAGTTTCTTATAAATAATATATATAGGAACTCGGAGAGTCCAGAGTTTTACTGGAGTAAATTGTCTACCAAGGTTCCAGTGTGTGTATAAAAATTAATCTGATTTCAGTTGTTTATATATTATTCAAGTTGGATTACTTAAGTTTCAAATATCTACCAAAACAGTTAATAACTATAAATATAATATAATTAAATTTATATAAAATTATCGATATCCATTTTTATCATCATTTTAGAAATGTTAAATACTCCAAATTTTATTCATTGGATTTATAAAAATGATCATCATCTTTTCATTTAATAAAATGGAATATATAATTGATATAAATCTGTATTTCCTATAAAATAATTTCTTTTAAAAGTACCATAATTCTATTATAACTTTAATTATTTTTTTCATTTTTAGTTCGCTTTTTATTAATAATGTTATCATTTATTGCAATATTTATACAGAAATTAATCATTTATTATGCAATCTTTTATATAAATTATGATTTTTATCGTTTTATAAAATAAATTATCTCATTTTATTCATTTGTATTAAAAAGAATTATTACATTTTTTGTCATATAAAAAATGCTTATCTTTTTATTTCATTTTTAGATAAGTATTGAATTATATCTACTTATTTAATTTTTATATCGTTGGATCTGCAGTTTTTATCATTTTTTAATTAAATAATGTCAAGATTTTATTGATTTTTCATAGTTTTCACATATAAAATGCTATCATTTTTTATTCGTAAGCTTAGTTATAGTACGAATATAAATACAGTTATTCACACTCTGTAAAATCATGCATACGATATTCATATTAAAATGAATATTAATTAATTTTTATTCATTTTTCTAAAATAAATATATATATATTTTTATCATTTTGTAAGAATAAATGGATTATCATTTTTATACATTTTTTTAAAAATGTATATTCCCATTTTTCATTATCTAGAAATAATGATTATCATATTCTTTATTTTTTAATAAGTAATTATCATTTCTATCGATTAAATTAATATTGAATGATTATACATTTATTATTAATTTTTTATAAAATAATAACTATTCTTCAGCTTAGGATTGATATATAAGAAAGGCTTTTATATTGTTCCCTTTGATTATTAAATAAATGTTTATCAATCACTTATCTAATATATATCCTTCTCTTCTTTTTTATCATTTTTAAATTAATTTGCTATTGCTTTATTGATAGGTGCTCCTAAAAATTTTACTTATTTATATCGTTTATATATAAATAGATTAAACATTTAATATTTTTTTAAATGTTTACCATTTTTTAAACTATAAAAAGTTAAATTTTATCATTTTTATACAAAAATGATTATTCATATTTTTAATATTTTTTAATATGAATTCCTATTTTATTTTATCCATTGCTTAATAAAATTATTACATTTATTATATGCTTTTTATTATCATTTTCATACTTTAATCATTTTTTATAAAATGGTTATCATTTTCATCATTTTTATAAAATGATTATCTTTTCTATCATTTTTATAAAAAAATGATTATAATTTTTATTATTTTTATAAAATGATTATCATTTTTATTTTTTTAATATGATTACTATTTTCTTATCAAGTAAATGATATCATTTTTTTTATTTTTAAAGAACCAACGTCAATTTTATTCATATTTATAAAAATGATTACTTTTTTATGTTAACTGTATTATCATTTTACAACACATGATTATCATTTTTACAATAATGATTATCATTATTTATTAAATAGTATGATTATCCATTTTATTTTTTTCGGCTAAAATTACTGTAAATTTCTATCTAACAAATTATAAATAATTTATCACTATAAATCATTATTTGTAAAAATGATTATATGCATATACACCTCACTTTTAGAAGTTATGTTCGTTTTTACTATTTTAGCAAAAATTGAGTATCATTTTTATTATGAATAATAAAATATTATTCATTTTTATCATTTTATTAAACATGTGGGTCTAGTCAGATTAGGCCTATTCAATTGTGTATTATTTTTATAAAATGATTATCAATTTTTATCACTTTTTATAAAATGATTATCATGTATCATTTTAATTATTGATATGTAACATATCTTTGTTTTAAAATGATTATCATTTTATCTTTTTATGTTCAAGTAGAATTATCATTTTAACATTATTTTATATAATGGTTATCTTATTTATCATTTTTATAAAAATGGTTTATCATTTTTAAAAATGATTAGGTTTTTTATCATTTATATAAAATTTATTATCATATTTAATAAGATTTGCATAAGAAATTATATTCATTTTTATTCCCCATCTTTTTTCTTATAAAAATAATGTAATGATTTTTTGAAATTTTTTTTTTTTCAATTGGTTTTTAATGAGAAATTTGTGTATAAATTTTTATCTTTTATCATTTTTTACAGATTAGAAATTTCAACAATATTTTTATCATTTTATAATAGTTACTGTTTTTTCATTAACATACTATAAATGATATATCTTTTTTATCATTTTATACTTATAATTTGACTTTTTTATAAAAGAAACCTTATCATCATTATCATATTCTTATATTAATGCGAATTTTTTGTTATCTTTATTGTCAATTTTACATTTTTATAAATGGATATCATTTTTATTAAAGTATTTAATTTTCAAAAACTGCACTATCATCTTTATAAAATAATTATATTTAAAATTTTTACAAAATATTTCGGGCTGACGACAATGATTATCATTTTATCATTTATAAATTATTATATTTTGAAACATTTATAAAGGATTTATCATTTTATCATTTTCTAAAATGACTTATTATTTTATTTCTTTTTATTAAAAATTGACTGATGTTTATCATTTTTATAAAATGATTATCATGCTAGTTATTGATCTTTTTAGTAAATATTGATATCATTTTATTTTATAAATAATTATTTCATTTTTATAAATGATATATCTTGTTTATAATTTTCATTATTATACATTGATAATCTTTTTTAAATTTATTTATTATAAAATGTTAATTACCATGTTTATACATTTATTATTTAAAAAATGATTATCATTATTATCATTTTATTAAAATAGATAATACATTCTTAACAATAATGCAAATATAATTCTTAATTTATTTTTTATTATATTAATATTTGTTTGAAGTTGATTTATTTTTATTGAAATAAAATTGACATTTTCTAGTTTTTAATAAATTAAAATTATATGATTAATATATTTTATTATTACTTTTTATAAAAACGCATGTAACTTATCATTTTTATCATTTTTATAAAATTTATGATTTTTATCGTTTTTATAAAATAATTATCATTTTTATCATTTTTATAAAATGATTATCATTTTTATCATTTTTATAAAATGATTATCATTTTTATCATTTTTATATCATTTTATATTAACATACCATCTCTTTTATATCATTTATATTCATACAGATATTTGATCATTTTAAAAATGATTATCTATTTAAATTTTATAAAATGATTATCATTTTTATTCATTCTTGTAACGTATTGATTTATCATTTTATTATTTTATAAAATGATTATCATTTTTAATATATGAATAATTATATTATCATTTTCTAGAATGATTATATGATTTTTTATCATCTTTTATACTAGAAATTATCTATTTTTATCATTTTATAAAATGATTATAATTTTGATCAATACAAAAATAATGATTTTTTTCATTTATTTCTAAAGATTAAATTCATTTTTATATATTTTATAAGATTTCTTATTAATTTTATACTTTTTATATAATTTTTCTTTTTTCATTCTTTTTAAGATAGATTATTCAAAATGATTACATTTTTATAAATGTATAGAGTTAATAAAATGAATTATTCATTTTATCTTTATAACCATATTCCTTTTTTAATATTATTATGAAATATTTTATGATTTTTATCTTTTTATAAATATTGATTAAAATTTATTATTCATTTTATATAAAATTGGTTACCATTTTTATTCGACTTTCTCAAAAAAATGATTATCATTTTTATCATTTTATAAAATGAGTATTATTTTTATCATTATTATGGCTATAGTGAATTTAATCATTTGTATATAAAAATTCTTATCATTTTTATATTTTTTATAAATGTTTCATTTGTTAATTATCTTACCTTAAAATATTTTCATTTTATCATTTTATAAAAATTATTATCATGTTTATCATTTTTTATAATCTGATTATCTTGTTTATCATTAGTAATAGATAATGATTTCATTTTATATCAATTTTAACAAACGCATAACGTTTTTTATTCATTTTTTAAAAAAGCTCATCGATTTGCATTGAGTATTTATAAAGGGTTATGATTTATAAAATCTTACTTCTATCATTTATTATAAAATGATTATCATTTTATAATAATGAAAATTTCTAAAACTGACAGAAAACTAAACGTTATATCAATACTTAATTCTTTTAATCAAATGAATGATTGAATATTATTATCATTTTTATCATTTTTATACAAATTATTTTAATGTCTCATTTATTACATTGATTCGTCATTTTATGATTTTATATAACTAAACCATTTCATATCCTACCAATATTAGAAACGGATTTATGATTTATATTATATCAAAAATAGATCATTTTTATTATTTTTTATTAATTATTATTCATTTATAATTAAAAATGATTACATTATTTTTTCATTTCTTATATAAATGATTGTCATTTTTTACAAAATGATTATCATTTTATAAAAGGAATTATCATTTATCTTTCACATTTTTATCCCATTAATCATTTAAAAATTATTATAATTTTTATCATTTTTATAAATGGATTATCATTTTTATCATTTTTATAAAATGATTATCATTTTTATCATTTTTATAAAACGATTATCATTTTTATCATTTTTATATAATGGTTATCATTTTTATCATTTTTATAAAATGGTTATCATTTTCATCATTTTTATAAAATGATTATCATTTCTATCATTTTTATAAAATGATTATAATTTTTATTATTTTTATAAAATGATTATCATTTTTATCATTTTTATAAAATGATTATCATTTTTATCATTTTTAACATTTTTATAATTGGTTATCATTTTAATTAAGAACGAGCTATCCAGTAGTAAGGATGAGATGATGTTTATAGGCAGAGATTGAATGGAGTTTCATTAAGGCATATTAACTGACTAAGAGCTCATTCAAATGATATCATTTTTTACAAAATGATAAATCAATATTTTATTAAATTTGATTATCCTTTTTATTTTATTTTTTAAATCATTATTATTAGCACAAAACAAGGTAATTAAATACCGATGGTGAAAGGTAAAAATTCTAAAAACGATTATTATTTCATTATCATTCTTTTGTGAATTAGATTATTTTATCATTTTTGTGAAAATGTATATACCTTTTTACATTTTTATAAGAAATGCATCATACTCGTTCTTTGTATTAAGATCAAAGAAATGATTTCCATTTTTATAAGAAATGTATCATACGCAGTTGTTATAAATTCAAATTAAATTATCTGGTATTGTTTTATTCATGATATATCAGTTTATTATCATTTTTATAATAATGAATTATCAATTTTTATCATTTTATAAAAGATGAATATTGTAATTCTATCATTTTATTTAAGTTTAATATCTTTGATCATTTTTCTTAAAATTATCATTTTAATTATTTTTATAATAATGATTATCATTTTATATCATTTTTATTTAATGGTTATCATTTTATCAGTTTTTTTAAAATGTCATCACATTATATTATCATTTATATAAATCATTGTTCTGCAATCGCGTTTTAACGAATTTCTGTTCATTGTGGAACCTTTTGAATAAAATATATCATTTGTATTTCATTTTTATAAAATGTACTGACTCCATCTCAGTCTATATTTAAAATTTTTCATCTTTTGTTTATCATTTTTATTAAATGAGTATCAATCTACATAATACTAATTTCATGATTATCATTTATATCAAAGATAAATGATTATATTTTTATCTATTTTTAAAAGATTATCATTTTTATCATAATTTATGAAATAGGTGCAAGGTGTGCATAAAAATGAATTGTCATTTTATCATTTTTTATAAAATGATATCATTTTTAAAAAAGTACTATATTTTACAAATGGATTTAGAAATGTTTCAGAAATAATTATCATTTTATTTATTGTTATTAAAAAAAATTATAAAATGTATCATTTCTTAAACATTATTATCTTTTGTCATATTTTTATACATGACTGTCATTTTATCTTTTTATAAATGATTATCATTTATCATTTTATAAAATGATTATTATTTTATCTTTCTTATAAATAAGGATGTATCATTTATTATCATTTATAAAATGAGATTAACATTTATAAAATCACTTAGACTTATTTAAAATTTTTTAATAAAATGATAAATATTTTTATACTTTTTATATATAGAATGTAATTTTATACTTTTTTTCATTTTATATCAAAATTGTTTTTCTTTTGTTCTTTTGATCAAATATTTATCATTTTATAAATAAATGATTATCTTTAATATCATAATATAATAAGCAAAAAATAGCAATGAGTAAAACCTTATTTATAAAATGATTATGATCTTTATGACATTTATTATAAAATCAAAAAGCATAAGTCATTGTTATAATTGCATTTCTATTTATTAATCATATATAAAAAAATATTTTCTTGAAATTTATAATTTTATAAAAATGAGTATAAATTATATGTCATTTACAATAAAATAAATATCAATTTTAATCATTTTATAAAATAGATTATCATTTTATTATTTTTTATAATTAACATAATTTTTTATTTATATAAATCCTTTTTCATATGAATTTTAAAGATTATTTCTATTTGAGTTGTATTTTGTTGAAATAGATTAGAGTTATTTTTAAATACTGTCTTGACTTTTAGTATTATGGTGCTTCTGAAATACTAAATTTATCAATTTTATTAAATATTATCATTTTTAGCTCTTTAATTTAAAATATTTATTGAGGTTTTTTATTCAAATTATATAAAATGATTATCATTGAATAAAAATGATTATCCTTTTTATTACATTTTAATTAAAATGATTCTCATTACTTTATCAAATTGAATAAATCATTTTTACATAAGTTCTATTTATCATTTTAATCAAAAATAATTTATTTTTATCTATTTTAATAAAAATATTTTATAATTTTACAAGAAATGTATCAGCATCATTTTAACAGGCTGCTGGTTATGTATCAATAATTTGATAATTTTATAAAAAGGATTAAACTTTTATGCTTTGATAAAATGAGTAGCATTTTTTATCCTTTTTATAAAATGATTTAAAATTATTGATAAGCTATGAAAAATATTTACATTTTTATATCCAAATTATGTATAATTAATTATCATTATTTATATAAATGATTATCATCTCTCTTATATTTTTATAAAATGATTAAGAAATGTATTTTAGTAAATGGATTATTCATTTTATAAAGTATCCTATATATATTTATACTATGTATAAAATGATATATTATTTTATTAAAATTATATATATATTCTTTATTCATTTTAACGGACTATCAATTATATTCATTTTATAAATGATTTCATTTTGATCATTTTTATAAAACGCTTATTAATTATTTATCATTTCTTATATTTTTTTGAGAGTTTTTAATTCACTTTTCCCTTTCTATGGACATTTTAATCAATTTTTTATAAAATGATTATCATTTTCTATCATATTTTTATAAAATGGATATATTATTTATATTTTATACATGATTAATCATTTTTAATTATTTTGATAAATGGATTATCATTTTTATTATTTTTATAAAATGCATTATCATTCATTTATCATTTTTATGGAAGGTTATTTATTTCTTTATTCATATTTATAACTTGAAAATCATTTTGACAAAATCAATTGGTAAATCCTTTTTTTACAAAATGGATTTACTGTATTGTTAAGTTTGAATATTTTTATAAAATGGATTCCCCATTATTATTATTGTTTTTAAAATGTTATCCATTGTTTTTTATAATTTAATAATGATATTCATGTACGTCCATGTTTATATAAAATGATTATCATTTTATCATTTTTTATAACATTATGATCCATTTTTTATTTTAGTAAAATGATTATCATTTTTATCCATTTTTTATTAAAAATGATTTATTATTTTTTTATCATTTTTATATAAAATGATTTATCATTTTATAAAATTATTTCATTATATTATATTATGATTTTATCCGATTTTTATTATTTTAAACGGTTTATTAATTTATCTTTTCTTGTAAAAATATATTAATATTGAATTAATTCCTTTCTTCTTTATTCTTCAGTAAACGCATGAAATTTTACATTTTTTACATACCCTATTATCAGCAGAGATTTTTAAATCATAAAATTTTTCCTATTATATCCACCTATTTTTTCCAAACCAGCTTTCTTTTTCGGGTTCCCCCATTCCCGCTGGTTTCTTCCTTTTGTGACTCCGAAACCCCTTTTTTCTGGTGTTTTCAGTTATCTCTTACTTCATATTTTCCATCCTCTGATTCTTCTCATTTTTTCTTCTTCGTATTTTTATAATTTTATGTTTTATTCTTTTTTTATCATAAGTATTGCTTTGTTAAATTATATTTATTAAATTTAATCTTTAGGTTTATATTTTAGTTTTTCTTATTTAAAGTTTTTGGTTTTTTTTTAAATTATTTTTTTTTTTTTTGATCTTGTACGTTTTTTTATTCTCTGTTTTTTTTCTTTTTTTCTTTTTACCTAATTTTTTAAACGCATCTTTTTTCCCCTTTTAAATTTTATCGTCTGTCTAAAATTTTTTTTATTTATTTTTTTTATTTTTATTGGTAATATTTTCGTATCAAATCGCCAAGACTACGCTGCCGTTTTATCTCTTCTTTTTTTTTCTATTCTTTCCACTCTTTCTGTTCTTTTCCGTTCCGTCTGTGTCTATCATTCGCTTCGTTGAATTTTGCGACATACGCTCCCACTGCGACTAACTCCTAATAATTCCTACGGATATTTTCTTATGATCTATTGACTTCGTTAAGATATTCCCTTTGGAGTGACATGATTATAGATTTTCCTGATTCCTATCTTTGGATCTATTGTCATCTCCCTCCATAATGTCCCAATCTCTTGCGTTTTTTTTCCCTCCCCCTTTTGGTCTAGTGTTCATTTCCTTCTTCTTAATATTTATTTCTTTTTATCTTCGAATTTATGAAGTGATTTAGATATTTTTTATATTAAATTAATTGTATTGGTTTTTTTTTATATGGAGTTTGGTATTTTATGTATTATAAACCCTAAACAATAGTTCTTTTGGTATTTTTATTTTATTTGTTTATTATAGACATATAAGGATTTTACTATATGTCAATATTATGGTGAGTGTATGTTATTTTTTTATATTTACGTATATACTATTACTAAAATATAGTTATTTTATTTATATTTATTACAGTTTGTGTTTGTTCTGTAATAAAAGCTTCTCCTATTACGCTGATTTTTCGATTTTAAATAGTGTAAACTTCATTTGTGTTTGTTTTTTCTTCCAAACGATGTCGGCTACGTTTTGCTTGTTTTTTGTATTTTTTTTTTCGCTTTTTTTCAGATATTTCTTTTTTAGTTTTTTTGAAAAAACTTACTTATTTTAATTTGAGTTTTCTTTTTATGTCTAATTCTCAGAAATTAGGTATCAGGTGACAGCACTTAATACCCTATGACAATTCCAGAAGATGTGTATGGACAATTGTTCCGTGGTTTTGTAAATACCAACCTGAAAGGGTTCTGGTTTTTAAAGTTTTATCATATTATGTCTATTCAGCAAATATATTTAAAAAAAAAAAAAATGAAATAAAAGAAAAACATAAAAAATGAATTTTGACGGTTGGGTTATATTGTGCGTAGTGGTTTCGTTTTAAATATGTACCAGGAGTTTAATCATTCGGAAGACCGATTACTTGGTAGTTTTCTTCTTTTATATAACCGTTATTATTTTATTTGTATTTATATTGTGGTGTTTTTTGTTTATATTTTTATTATTATTTTATATATTAGTTAATTCAGATATGAAATTCAGGAATAACGAAAATTCAAATTTATATTTTTTATAATTTATTTTTTAATATACTAGCTTTTTTATTATCTTCTTTTCAATTTATATTTAAATATTCATACTTATAGTTTTACATATCTATAATCTTTTTATCTAAATAGAATCCAAGATATTAAACTGTATTAATAGAATAATATTAATAAATATTATTTTTATTAAGTTATTAAGGTCTATTAAATTGAAAATTATATTTCATTAAAATGTATTAAAATAGGTATTTATTATATCTTCAATTATGTAGAAAAGAGCCATCTATTTGCAACTTCACAAACATTAATCATGAAATAAAATACACTAGTATACAAATACATAAAATTAGAATTGTATTTATTTAAATATTTACAGTTTGCGAGGATAAACATTAAAATTTTTTTAAGGATATTTCTGATATTACATAGTCTACTCAAATTTGATTATCAATGTGTTTAATATTTTGCATTTTTCAAATTTTATGTAATGTTCATTTTTTTTAATAAGGTATAATTAAAAATTGTATTTTAAATTTTCTAAACTTTTTTAGTAGTTAACTTATTTTAGATATAATACAAAATATGTATGGTTATATTATAAATATCTTTATTAACTTAATTTATACGGTACTTTTCACAATCACTGTTATTACTATTTAGTATGTTAAAGCTATATTAGTAGTATATTAATATAATTATAATAGTATAGTATTATTATATAATATTATATTATTTATTTAATATTAATTATTATATATTTATAATATCTATTTCGCTGTCGATAAATCACAAGTTCATTTTGCTGGCAACTGACTTGGGGGTTGGGGATAATATTTCCTTTTACAATTTGTTATGGTATTTTTTACCTTCTGTTTTTTTGATTGGATTTTGTCCAAGTTAATACAAGAGTACACCTACATTGTCTTAATTTGATCCTCTTTAAAGCTGCTTCTGCTGATGATTCCACTTTACAATATTCTTAATTTTTTTTTTTTTTTTTTATTTATTTGTTTTTTTTTCTTCCATCTATTCTTTTCTGAGTGTACTTTGCACTTTCCTTCCAATTTTCCTAGCTAATCTTCCAGTAGTTAGAACAGTTTGTCTAATATATTGTTTGGGTTCATTGTTTAGTTTGGTATTTATTATTATTTTTTATATATATTTTATTATTTATATTATTATAGTATAAATATATTTTAATTAATGTTATTTTTATAATATTAATTTTATTTATATTTAAATATAATATATTAATTGTATTCTTATATATTTATTTATTGTATATATATT
This sequence comes from Trachelipus rathkii, assembly GCA_015478945.1. Taxonomy (NCBI): domain Eukaryota; kingdom Metazoa; phylum Arthropoda; class Malacostraca; order Isopoda; family Trachelipodidae; genus Trachelipus; species Trachelipus rathkii. Next base: position 160,836 of record JABUQX010013823.1, read on the forward strand.
ATTAATATATAATATTATGATATTATTTTATATATATATATATTATTTTAATATTATCTACTATTTATATATATATATTTTTCATATTAATATTTCATAAATAATACATATATTTAATTTTATTTCATTCATTAATTTTATAGTTATATGTAAGTAATTATGTTATCTTTTTTATTATTCAGCATATCGGTTTTTTTAGCTGAATTTAACTTTATTTTATGTGATAGATATACTCTACTAGTCTAACGCTATGGATTTGAGGTACGTATTATTAGCCAAATTAGAATACTGTGATATCGAGCTTCTCGTACTTGTCATACTAGTATATGATAATATATGAATGAGATTATACTCTATATCGAATAGGAATCATGAATTGTCAGAGAAGTGTTGGGACGTACTCCGAACAGCCCAATAGAGCGTGCGTTACGACTAAAAGGAATACTAAATAGATGGTACCTGTCCGGCCAAAAAAACGGTGGCGGCGTGTGGTCCTGCGGACCTCGCGGCCCCGGTGGAAGGTATATATTATATTCCTTGTTTCTATTGAACTTAGAACCTGTAAAATGATAAAACTACGTAACCCCGCCTCCCAAGTATTGCCCTAATTATAATGTTTGTAAATAAGAATATTACAAAAGTGTTGAAACAAGAAAAATTTAATGAAATATGTAATGGTGATGTAAACATATGATACAAGATGAATTTAAGTAGAGAAAAGTAATTAGAATAAAAATTTTTGTTTAAATGTACACAATATTTCTGTATACAAGACAGAAAGTGCCATAATCAGGTATGCCCATGCCCCGTATGTGTAGTAGATATGTAATATAATGGAAATATGAATAAACCCTTCGAGAATATAGGAAATAATAATAATATATAATAATAAATCATAGTGATAATAATAAGTAAATTGGAAAAAATATTAATACCAGTAAATACTAGGTAATAATTATAATTGACCATATAAAATGTAAATTATAAACGGGTTCCATTAACTAAAAGTATAGATAATAGAAGTATATAAATTAAATCTAATGAAAAATATGAATAATGAATCATAGATAATAAATATAAATAATTCATTAATAAATTAAAAAATAATAATTTTGAATAATAATAATATAATTAAATATTCATAATAATAATTCATAAATAATTATAAATTATAATAAATAATATAGTCATATTAAATATTATAATTAATAAATTTATTAATAATTTTATATAAATTATTATTTAAGTTAATAATAATTAAAGTAATATAATAATTGTAAATTATCAATATATTAAATTATAATTCTATTAAATTAATATTAAATTTGATATTGTAATAACAATGAAGTTAATTAAATAATAAATAAGTAAAAAATAAATAATATAACTAAATATAAATAAATAATGTAAATAATGTAGACATTAAGAACAAAGGATAATAAACAAATAGCGTTTTCGTTGACAAAAATAATAAATTAAATATCTCAAATAATAGCATTAAGAAAATCATAAATAATTAATTTTTAAAAATAATATATCTACGAAATTTTAATAAAAAATAAGCAGTACCTATCCGACCGTTTCGTAAACCAATAAGTTTTACAATAATTATAATAATAATATAATAAAAAATTAATATTGTAAAACTAATAAATAATAAATATAATGAATAATTAAAATTAATAACACATAATAATAACATAACAATTAATGAATAAATAAAAACAAAATAAATATACTTCAAGTTATAAAATAAATAAACATTATTCAAGTAAATCATTAGTTATAAATTGAATAATCAATAATATATAATACTATATATGAAATAATGATATTAATAATAATATGATAATAATTAATTAATATAATAATTAATAATTAAGTATAATAAATTAAATGAATAATAAATTAATAATAAATAAGGAACACATACTGGCATAAATCTGAGGAAGAAATTAAGTTCATAGTAATATGTATAAATAAATTAAAAGGTTAAATAATATTCAAAATAACTTTTTGCTCAAATTTTAAAGTTCTGACTTTAAATAGCTTTATACTGACGATACAGTAAGGAGCAATACAATATTAGGACAAATGTATTAATAGTTCTTCCGCAGGATTATTGAATTTAGCGTGATATCTAATATATATAATATTATATGTAGTTAGGTAGCTAAGATGATACGTAAGTATAGTATTGAATATATCAAGCTATAGGGGTGTTACTATAGTGATGTGTAATGATTATGTGAGTTTGATAGGTGTATAGTAGTAGTATAGTTATTAATAGTAGTATATGTGGTAGTGTTATATATATTAATATAGTGATGATAACATGTATATATTTATATGATATTATAGGTGGTAGTATAGGGTCAGTAATGTAGTAATAAAATATAGTAGGCTGGTAATGGAATAGGTATATTATTAAGTGTAAATAGTAATAAGTAATAAGTGGGAATAGGTAGTTAGTGTGCAGTAGTCTAGTACTATGTAGTATAGTATGGTATAATAATATAAGTGCTGGAGTACGGACATAACAAGGTGTTATATCTTATGTACCTTGATATGCCTTCACTCCTGCTTATATAATTTAAATTTAATTTTAGATATTTAAATTATTATTGAAATTATTGTTTTTTCTTATAAAAAATGTATAATTATGTTCAAAAAACGTAGACTGTTAAGAATGCTCACAATATAGATAATGGTATAAGGGGCCTCATATTGGTATTAGGTTGTAGTGAGGGTAGTATATATAGTTTATGTACAGGGTATAGATGCATAGACATACTGTATATATTATTTAGGTATTAAATTATTGCGTATTTAGGGTGTAATCATAGGGTGGGCAATAGTATTAAGTACGGTATTTCGGTATATTTAGGTAGTATTAGAATTAGAGTAGTGGGAGATTAAAAATGTGATAGAAATAGTATGTATATATTGTTGTCATTTGCGATGGTCTCACCCACATTAACTCTTTTGATTATCGAGGATTCATAATAACTATATACTATATGAGAGGTGTATAAGCGGTATAAATAAGTATAGGTCTTGACTGTGTTATATATAGATAATAACTATATAGCTTATTGATTTTATATTATTATATAGTATTGAAAAGGTAAAAAAAAAAGGTTATCATAGTATCTATATCAGTGAAAGTATAGTTTATATGGTTATATTACTTTATATAAATTATATTTACACTAACTTATTAATAAATTATTGACTGTTTGAATGTATGTATGTATTATATATGTAGGTATGAGTTTATAGTATATTATATAGTATATATATGGGTTATTATTAATATATATGAAGGATGTATATAGTCATACAGGGGTAGTGCTCACCATTAGCAATACTAGACTCTGATACTATATTGAACATGCTTAATGAAGAAAAGTGTAGAAAGAGTCACAGTGTAATACAAAAGAAATAATCCAAGGTTATAAATAAAAATAATTATATAGATATAAATTATAATACGGTACTTTATATATATATAATAATATATACGTATATATTTATATTACTATTAGTATGTATATATTCTATATATATGAGTTATACGTGTGGGGTAGGCCTTTATAATATTTGATTAATTTATCATTAGTATATATTAATAATGTATTATTATACTGTATAATATATACTATGTATATTATTCTTGTTATAAATATAATGTATGAATTTGGAAGTATAATATATATTATAATAATTGTAGAGAAAGCTATAATTACTATTAATTGATGGTGATATATATTATAAAATTATAATGAATAAAAAAAACTTCTCTATTATGATATATAAATATATATACCACTGTAATATAATTAATAAATAATATATATATTATATAAATAATTATATTCAGTATAATATTATATAATGATATATATATTGAGTAATATTTATTTAAAGTATATAATAATATATTGATATAATATACTTTTGGGAAGATATAATATTTTATAGAAATAATTTATTATTATATATATAAAATAAATATATAAAGTTTGAAATATAAATTATGATAATATATAGTCTCCTGATTATATATTATTGAAGGGTATTTTTATTATAATGATCATAAATGTCAATTTATACTCATATCATCTAATACCCTATTATAGGAATGATATACTGTAGATGAAAGACATGGCGAACTTGTCTTTCTCTACATACCTGGAAATATTGACACGTATTATAATAAACAGACCATATTACTTCATACTTAGAGTTATAAACTGGCTATACAGGTGGAAAATATTGTAAAATGAAACATATATATTTTATATGTTATATTAGTATATCAGAGGTATAGTACCATTCTATTATCCTACATAACTTAGTGATAGGGAAATAATTAAAATTATAAATGTATATAATAAGTGGTTAAGAAATAAGGAAAATAACACACATAAAATAATCTTCAAAAAAACGCATCGGGAAAAAAAAAATAAACAAATATATATAATATCAGTAAATCAAAGATGATCATGATTACTGAACTTGAACAAATGAAAATATATGATATTTGATCAACGATGATGTCTACCATTCTAAAATGAAGAAAGAACTTTATAGAATAAATTACTCATTAGTGATTCATCGTCAGACAGAATAAAACCGGCAAGGACGCTCGGCCAACATCGCGTAAACCGAAAATCTTCGTCGTAACGCACTGAACAGGAGTCCTCTGAAACAAAACATTTTGGAGTTTCTTTGAACCCTAAAAGTGAGAAGTCAGATTACTCCTCCCTTGCCTATATATTCCAATATTTAACTATATCAATAGCATAATAATAATTATCCTATAAGTTAATTTCATAAGCATCCACACAATATCAAGCTAAGTTATAATATTTCTTTGCTTTACTTACCTATGGTGATATTAATATATATATAAAATATTAAATATAGAATTAATATCAACCGTGTACCTAGGAATTGCCATATGGCATATAGTCCTACTTCATGGCAGGACTGTCTACCAGACGTGGGAAAGCAAGATCCCAAGTCTAAGAGATGCCAAATACCAAACACCAGCCCGTGCCGTATCAGCATCCTATGTTCCTCGCCCATGCTCGCGGCCTCGGCCCTAAGAAAATCCGCCGCCCTAAGTAGGAAAACTGCACGAAAAAAAAAGAAAAAAATAACGAGATTAAAAACCCTGTGTTGCGGCTAACAGAGAGGAGGCTCAAGAAGTAAATAACAACATGAGAGTACCCTCCGAGGGGGTCAAAGAGAAGGACGTTAGCCCGGTGCTCTTGCTCAAGAATCGAACCGAACTGGGAAAGAGTATACATTCCAGTATCAATAGGATAGGACGAACGAGACATACACCAACACCTAATACCAATAATCGAAATATTGCATAAATTAGTGAGAAGAGTAAGATTGACAAAAGATGGCACGAGTCAAGACGAAGAATATACGGCGACGAGGAGATGCTTACCCATGGTAGTGCTCGACGGCGACCAATTCCCTCGAAGCAGAAAACCTGCCCTAACATCACCCCAAGTGTATAGATGTATAATGCCGGAGGAAGCATGGAATGAAGATAATGATGAGGCGTATTTAAGCTCTAAACCATGCCACTCTACCAACAGCTCCGACCGGGTGAAGCGTTTAGGGTCTTACGTTCATTTTGTAACTAGTGAGACTCTGTAAAATCTCTTTATGTGAATTATATGGTTTACCTGTAAATGAAAGGAGTATGGTGGTAGGAAATTTGACCTGGCCATAATTAAAACATGAATGGTTATAAACGAAGAACTCCAGACGTACGTTAATAAAGGTCTGAAATTAATAAGCAAGTAACAATACGAACTTGTTGGGTGAGTAATTGAAAAAAATGCGAAATGAGGATGAAAACAGAAGACAGAGGTATTAGAGAGATTTATGCCACAAAAACAACAACTAAACAACTTTCTTGATGATAAATAGTCATAGCATGAGAAATTGATATGTAAAAGTGTCAAAATAAAATTAATTAATTTTTTAAATAACGTTTTATACTTCGTGACTTTCTATAATATAAAAGAAAACAATCATATCATTTAGAATTAATTTACCATTCAATTTTCATAAAATTTAAATATTTTATTTATATTGTTAACAAAGTTTTTAAACAATGAATTCCCTTTCTCGTTGAATATATCGATAATATATATATAGATATAATGTAATAGGATAGATACTTATAATATATAGCCGTTATTAAAATAAGTGAGGAGGTTAGTGTATAGTATATGAGAGTACTATCACATAATGAGATATAATAAAGACAGATGTGAGCTTGAGAAAGACTTCAAGCCTTTGTCCTAATTCTGCCAGACCGATAAACACTATCGTACATAGAGCTATGGATACACCGGTATGTTATAGCACTATATTATATTTTAGTATAATATAAGTATTTAGGACTTAATTATTCTTTTAAGTCATATAACAACATAATATAAAACTTCGCATTAGAAGTAAGTTAGGATAATTTAGGATAGGCGCTCAATAGAGATGTATATGCCATACAAGTGATAGCTATTATTTATGTTGATACATGCTGTCCAGAAAATATATAAATTATATAAAAATTATTTATATTATGTATCATTAATATTATATATTTTAATAGGTAGTATATAACTTATCTAAAGTCACGACTCGGTGGGTACATAGTGAGTTATATGGGGAAGAGCATCACGTAAAGTAGGTACGCCTTATCGTATAATATTATTACTCAGGTACCCCGCATATGAGTAGGTGACGATAGATGAACATCAATATCGAGTAAATCTCACCGAGTCTGCGAATATATATTAAATAATAGCTAATGGAGAGCCTATAGTGAGATACAGGTCATATATACTGTTAGTGGTGGCATAATAAACTCTGGACAGCGCTAGATAGCCTGTTGATAAACGTAGCGAATAATACATCGATAGTGAAATTAGTCTGCGTGTAGCGGGTCTAGAATATAGAACTCACGTAGTTATTAGAGACCTGCCTTAGTGTAAAAGGGCTGTATAAGTCCTATATTATAAATGATAATTATATAATATCTATATTATGATATACTAGATCATATAAGTTAAGTATATATAGTGGATGGTGGTGGGAAGTTATATATGTTAATATATATTATTTATAGATAGATGATATATATTATAGTTGTAATTATAATAATATAGAGTATAAGATCTATATATAATTATAATGAGGTAGATATATATAATAGATATAGTTAGAATTAATAAATAATAATATATAATATATAATTAATGTGGATGATTATAAGAGAGTGGCTAATGATACTATTAAACGAAAGACCGCAAGCTTAGAATGGTATATTGAGAACCAGTGTGGAGTAAGTTAATATAATATAAAATGAAATATAATACTTAATGGTAGAGAGTTAGATAAATAAGTAGTAAATATATACTAGAAGGAATATTAATATGTATGTCAGTTATATTACTCTGGTTGGCTGATACTTACGCAATCATATAGCTCATAGTGGCGACTGAGACCGGACAATAACTTACGGTAGAGCGTAGCTCACTACCGTGTGAACTAGAACGCCATGCCGTCAGGCCCCCCCCCCTAAAAATAATAGTATGTATTCACTAGGTGTAACGAACAGGCGTGTGCGATAATCGTGATACTCACGAAGCTCACCGCCGGTTCGAAGGCGTAGATGCAACAAGGTGTCATATGCCCTATTCTCATCGTGGCTATTCTCTATCTGTATACTCACGTATTCATGATAAGATATATTATAATATATAGTAATGTATGAAATCGATCCTATATAGCTTAGATTGGATATGGAGAAAGGGTGGTGAGTAAGAGTAGTAAGGTGGTTGAATAAAAACTTTCATTCGACTTGCATAAAAACAATTGTGTTTTGATCGTACTACCGAAGAGACCACATCACAAACGCATATATATATATATATATATATATGTATATATGATATGTTATACTAAGACGGATAGCTGATATCATGAGTAGGCCGATACTTAAACTACGTATCGCTAGTACTTACCAGACGGGTAATTATATGGGTCATCTACTAGTCCATATTCTCTGTTACTCTCAAGATGAATGAAATAGAAGAGATCAAGGGTATACTAGTGGCTTCAAACGGACCAGTGCCCGCTCACATATATAGTTAGCATATGACTAATATATTAAGTATCAGCCCCTCTACTGATCCATCATATCGTAAATGAAATGTAGATACGTCTATGGATAAGTATACCGCTCCGCCTCAACTCTGAACTCAACTCTAGTACGGTAGTAGATTAGTCAAACAACCTATAGTGATTAAAATGAATCCGTTACCCGAGTATTGTCTTATATATTATATAATCCCCACAGTATCAAACATCCTATATTGAGTAGTGGTAACACTCAATAAAGTTCTAATTAATCTAAAGCTCGATGTGAAAGAGGTTCAAAAAATATATATTAACCATATGAATAATAGTCAAATACACTTACTCTCTGGGATATGTTAATAGAGAGCTTACTTTATAGAAATAGTATCAAGAGTCATTAATTTTAGAAATTTGAGGATGTGAGAGACCATATCGCTAGAGGAATTAAGTAAATATTGTAATAAAATCACCAAGAATAAAGTATGGATTTAATAAATCTATAAGGATAGAATATAGAGAATAAATATATTATAAAATGTGTAATAATGGAAATTGTACCAATAGATGGAGTAATACTGGAAGAATATTTTATCAATGTATTAAATTTAGATCATATATGTAAATAGAGTGATTAATCGATTAAGCATACAAAGTATGACTTTTAGTTGTTAGTATAAAATTATGCAGGATAAGAGTATTAAATATCGCGTGGTAAATATAAATTCCAGAAGACTTCTTTAATTAGAAAAAAGTAGAGCATTTTAATACACTCTGTTTCTCGATACGTAATCATAGCCTACATCCCTGCTAACTAGCGATATAAGAAATATCGGATTCTTTAATGTACTAAACATTACATATGAAATAAATTAATTTAGAAGTTTAATGGTTTTGCTGTTCAGATAAGTACTCAAGTTCTACTAGAGTTATTGAAGCGGTCATATAGAAAGATCGTAGCGCCGTCTTAAGAAAAGGGTAAATGAGTATGTCACAAGTAAAGATGGAAAAGTGATAATGAAATGACCTTATCTGACATTCTTGTAGATAAATATGTTAAATTATACTTCAATATCTTGAATATAACAAATAATTTAATTTTTAAATAAGAAGTATAAATCTTTAAATTTTATATAATAATTTTATTCTTTTAAAATATAAATGAAAACAAAAAATTATTCATTGTGGGGTAAAATCAAATTATCAATTTCAAAAATTTTAAAGAATATTATCTGTAGTTAGTAGATTAATTGTTTTATTCCTTCCGCTTTAATTTATATATATCTTTTATATTATTATAAATAAATTATTAATATGATTAATTAATTATTTATTATTATTTAATTAATTATATATATATTATTATATTTCTTATTATATAGTATATATATATTTATTTATTATAAATTATATATTAATATATATATATATATATATGAAGTATAATTTTTTTTTTTATATCTTTATTATATAAATAAAAAAAACAAATATGTAGTTTTTATATTATATATATTTATTTCATATTATAATAATAATTATAATAATATGGTACTTTTCAGTTATGTTTATATACATAAGGTGGTTAACTTTTATTATATTTAATAATTTAATTTTAGTATAATTTATATATTTCTTATTTGTTTTTCCCATATTATGTATATTGGATAGATAAGCGACTCTATTATTACGTTAGTTAGTCATTTATATCCTCTCAGAAATCGTTTCGATATTGTAGAATAGGGAGATAGAGATATCTAGTTATCTCTTAATTTAATAAGGATATACTAATTGAGTGAGAATTATGCACCATCCATAGGATATAAGTGGCGCAGGTTCAGATGCTGACAAATAGTGGATGAGTACACGCGCCTCCTCTATACGAGTGATTGTAAGCGACTGCCGTTCAGAATCACAAAATCCGCAGATAGCAGCAGTGGGGTTTATCTACCTGGGTTGGGCGAGAGTGCATATTAAAACTTGTGACATGCGTAAACGAGCTTTATATATGTGGAAGTACTGCTCTTGGTGGTAGGGATAATGCCGTCCTTAAAAATAATAACTATTCACTGTACAGATTGCGCGCCCTGTTTACTCCCTGCTATAGTGTTATAATTTCACTACTTTAAATAGCTTTAGTTGACTTGTTATCACATATAATAACCGATATCTAATAATTAATTATGATTTAGTAGTGTATATTCTATATTTACTGTCTTTAATTGAGTTTAATAATAATATTTGAGAACAAATATTCATTAACTCGTATTATTACTGTTTTATATGTGTGAAGATATAAATAATACGGTTATACGATTAAGTAATATATAATATTGTGCACATGTAGAATAAATTTTGCGTATTCATTTAGTATAGGTACAAATAGAATGATGATAGATATCGTATATTTATTTATCTTTGATTAATAACTTTTCACTATCTCTCACTAAATAATATTGGTATACTACTCACTGATGTAACTATATCTGATTTTATATAAAGTAGTTAGTAATTAATAAGTTACTTTTCGAGCAATTCCAAGGTAAGGAAAATTACGCCCCTTGCATGAACTTCATTATCTAATTTTACGGTTTTCATCCATTATTCACGACAGCAAATTAAATGTATTATATAACCTGTATTATATTACTTTATATATTGAAAGATATTCAGTTTATATTCCTTAATCTATATTTTGATCTTATGTGGCTCTCATCCGTATTTAGATTTAATTATAGAGTAGTCCTACTCTTTAGGGTAACATAGCTATATTATAATAATAGTAATAGAAATTAAATGAGTCTATGATAATAACTATAAGTATCAACCTTTATTATGATATAGTAGGTAATAGTATCTATATACATGAGCACTTTATAATATATGTCCCGTTGAATTTACTTATAGTACCTTGTATAACCCAAAAATACCTCTCGGTATCCTGCTGTAAAAAAATTTTATAAATAGATATAAGATTATATTATTATATCATAATATATATTAGATACAATATTATAATAATAGATAAAATCCATAGTTGATAATAGATACTATAATATTAGTCCTATTGAACTACTTGTCACCACCCAAACAATCTCAAAGGACAGAAGGATCCTCCACCTATAGCAGAAGTGAGAGTAGTGTGGTCGCGTTTGCTAATAATGAACATCCAGGAATCGCCTCATTAAACTACTTTATTACAAATTTGCTTTGTTACAGACGCAGGCTCCAAGTCGAGTGGTATATATTAATTTCTAAGCAAGGAACACAGGAAGAATAGTAATATGAAGGAATTCTCACGACAGAGTTGCAGGAAAGCATACATTAGTCACTCGCGCTGTTAATATATTTATAATTAATCATACACATATGTATAATCTCTAAACTTGTTTATTAGCATATAGGGTACTATGCCTAGTATAAGTAATGTTAGTGAGAGTTTTATACTATACCCTTAAAGAAATTATTATCATATATAGTATACGAATTTTTTATA
>JABUQX010013824.1:0-23046 GCA_015478945.1 Trachelipus rathkii
CAAAATCGAGATGCGCTTTTTCTAAACTTTTAATATGGAAATAGCGATTTCCAAAATTTGTGCTATGCATAAAATGATTTATATATAAGTAACATTTGTTTATTTATTAAAGGGCATTCAGACGGAGCCCAATTAGTTAAGTCCTATACACTTCCTTAAGAGGCTACGGGTCGAGTTCCAGTTCGGTTAGTGACTGGTATAGGTCACATTTTTTAAATTCCCAAATTCCTTTGTTCATTCTTGTGGGTGGGATGATTCGCATCAAAAGATAGAAGATGTTTGCGCACGCGCATGATGCATATACATGTATGCGCAAACGCATGGTACATATACATGATAAGTAGTAGTATAAAATGACATGTGGCGACAATTCCCTAAAGAGGGCCCAAGGGGTTCAGGATACTTGTGAAACCTTCCAAAGAAGTACAAGAGCAACTCTATATATATATTATATATATATATATATATATATATATATATATATATATATATATATTATATTATTATATTATATATATATATATATATATATATATATTATATATATTACTATATATATAGTGAAATGCAATTGGATGTGAAAAATTAGAGTTCAGTGAAATTCGCCTAATGGTAGTATTGGGATTGGAAGATCCTTGGAGTTACACGACATGATGAATAGGTCCACGGTGAAGGCACTGGTATGGGTTGATAGATGAAATCGAGTGAATGGAACGGGGTAGGAGGGTCGGACTGGGGTGATGAGGATGAGGGTGTGTGTATAAGGGTGAGTGTATGTGTCTTTGGATGCATTCGTGGATATTAAAATACATGATCCTATGTGAAATAAACTGAAATATTTCGGGAATAAAAAGTTAGATGAGTAATCAGAAAAACGAGCTTTCGGACTTAGCGGAAAAAAAAAAACGCGGCCCGGGGAAAAACCCAAATGAAAAAAACCCGAAGAAAATGGAAAAAAAAAAAAAACTGCGACGATTAAACGCGACAACGACGATGACGAACTTGTTAAAAAACGCGACGAACGCGACGATGAATTAACAAGGTTGCTACCATTAAAAAAGTCCATGAAAGAACAAAAAAATAAACAACACAAACTTAAAATAACTAACTACGTATCTGAAAAAAAAGAGGGTTCTCAAAAATTAGGGGGCGGGGGGGCGGGGGGCAAAATGGGGGGTGACGTGACGGATGCTCCACATCCGGCTGGCACACACCTTCTTCGAAGGGGTGACAAAAATTACGGTGCCAAAAAAGCCTCAGGTAGGTTTCCTGGACTGTGGTCAACAAATGACACACGAGCGGAATGGACCATACTACTTACATATATATATATATTATATATATATATATATTATATGTATATATATAATATTATTATATATATATATATATATTATATATATATTTATATTATATATATATATTATATATATATATATATATTGTTTAAAGAAGAACTATAGTGAAGAATAAAAGAATTATTATTATATATATATATATATATATATATATATATTATATTATATATATATATATAATAATATATATATATATATATATTATATAATATATTATATATATATATATATATATATGATCTAATATATATATATTTCTTCACTACCTTATTTTCGCCAAGATTGGGAGAAAGGAGCGCTACAAGCATCGGAAGAAAAGCAGTAGGAGAGTATGACAAATGTCGAAAAGAAGCCAGCCTTACCGCCCCTCTGTACCATTAATTGTGAAAGCACGTCACAGACAGAAAATCCACCTAAAGCTTCATCGGGACGGACGGACCCTCACTAATGGTACATCGTAATGCAAAGGGTTTAATCCTTGGCCAGGTGGCCACAACCATGCCCCCATAACAAAACCCGCCATTCTCTCTATCATGCACCTTTCTTCTCGCCTCTGGCAAACTCACATTTCTCTCCTTCAGACATTCGTTCACCGACTCAATCCACTTTCTCTCGGTCTCCCAGCCGGTCGGTTCCAACAACACTCTCCATATACATAGTCTAACAACGACTATTCATTCATCTTTCCACGTGACGCAACATTTTCATCATACTTTTCATTTATTCTCTCATTTACCCTTTCTTCACCCACACACTCTCTAATACGTTCATCCTCATTTAATTAATTCTTCTCACACCTAGCTGCCCGAAGATTGTCCATCTGAACACATGAACTTAGGTCTATATTTCTTATTCCAGACCATAGTCTCACTACCAACAATAACAGGTAACAACATTACCCTCATGTAAGACTCTAAACAGCACTCATAGACTTGTCCTTTAACATTCACTCAACGATTTTAATTGCACTGCCAACCTTCCTGCCTTCACAACTTTCTACTAAACTCTGCATCATCCGTTCCCTTCTCTCCAACACATACCCTAAATATTTAACTCAGACACTTGCTCCACCTGCTCACCATCTAACATAACTTCACACTAAGGCTGTCCTCACTCACAACCATCACTTACTCTTATCTACGTTTTACTTTCAAACCCCTCCTTTTTACATTACCCTTGCCAAATCTCTCTACCCAATCCTCTCAAATCTCTTCAGATTCGCCACACAGAAACCAAATCATCCGCAATAATAGGTAGGGCACCCTCACTCTCTTCCATTCTCATCCCATTCTAAACATTTCCTGCCATCCGCACCTCGAATTCTCTTTCATAACCCCATCCAATATACAAATTGAATTACCAAAGGAGACATAACACATCACCTGTCTCACTCCAATTTAAACTAACCAATCACCATTGACAAACCATTTCCCTTACAAATGCTTCACTATCGTCATACATACTTTTGATTCCATTCAGAAGCCTACACACCAACCCATATATCAATAATACCTGCCATAAAGCTTCCTATTAATCATTTCATACGCCTGTTTGTAAATCCAAAAATTAATTATAATTATCTTCTCCTCTCCCAAAACTCATTTGTTTCCAATGTAAGATTGATCCACACATCCTCTACCACTCCTAACGCACTTGTTCTTCAAATCAGCTCATGTCCTCGACGCACTCTTTCGACCAAAATACCAGCATATACCTTCCCTACAACACTCAATAAACTCAATATATATATATATATTAATTAATTAATTAATTAATTATATAATTAATTAATTAATTAATTAATTAATTAATTAATTAATTAATTAATTAATTAATTAATTAATTAATTATATATAAGCAATTTTCATACAATACTTAGAAATTAACCTGGTGATTCAATTATATAAATTTAGTAACATAATGGAATAATGATAGAAACGTAATTACCTTCAGCTTTATAGTTTCACATTGTTACATACATAAAAGACGAAATTTAGAGATGATATAGATGAGGTATGAGTAGGTAGGAATCGGATTCGGATCCGGAGTTGGCACCGGTGCTGGCTTCAGTGTGGTGCTGGGTTAGTAAATATTTGTATAATAATACAATATTTGTATCTTTATATATGTTATTGGACCCGTAGATCTCGAATGTGATGGTTATAAATCCGTAATGGGTGTCTTCCCCAGAAAAAAAATGACCGAAATGCATAAGAGAAGTGGAGAGAAGAGTCGGAGTCAGAGAGGGAAGGATTCGGAGAAGGAAGTTCTTAGTACAGATGAGTCGGAGTTGACAACGGCACCGGTGCTGGAGCCGGTGCGGTGCTGAGTAAATAAATATTCGTTTAGTCCCATATTGGTATCAAAATATATGTTTATAAGGTCGTAGAACTCGAATATGAGGGTTGTAAGTTCGTAAAGGGTGTCTGGGGGGGATCCCCCAGAAAGGGAATCCCCAGAAGAAATGCACTGAACGCAGAACAGAAGATGATGGAGGAAGGAAGAAGGAGGAAGCAGGGAGGAGGAAGGATGGAGGAAAAAGTCACATATGTCGGATCAAATGAGTCAAAGCCTGCACCGGTGCTGGAGCCAGTGCGGTGCTGTGTTACTAAACATTCGTTTGCTATCTTATTTTATGTTTCATTTTACATTTAATTTTCGTTTTCAATTTAATTTTTTTTAAATTTATTTTCAAATTTGTATTATTTTTTATTTATATTAATTTATTTTTGTTTAAAAAATATAATTTTTACTAATTTTTTTTATGCTTTTCATGTTTATAACGTAAAAAATTTGCGTTTTTACACACTCTAAAGCAGTAAATCAGTAAATCAGTAAATCAAACCACCCACCCTACCCTCCCCACCCCTCATGATCTATTGATCTATTGATCTATTGATCTATTGATTCAAGTCATTTTTTTACTAAAATTGTTATGTTTTACATACCCTAAAGCAGTAAATCAGTAAATCAAACCACCCACCTACCCTCCCCACCCCATCCATGATCTATTGATCTATTGATTCAAGTCATATTTTTTTTACTATAAATTGTTGTTTTATATACCCTAAAAGCAGTAAATAGTAATCAACCCACCTTCCCACCCTCCCCACCCCTCCATGATCTATTGATCTATTGATTCAAGTCATATTTTTTACTAAAATTGTTGTTTTACATACCCTAAAGCAGTAAATCAGTAAATCAGTAAATCACCTCACCTCACCCCTCCCACCTATCCATGATCTATTGATCTACTGATCTATTGTTCTATTGATTCAAGTCATTTTTTGCTAAAATTAATGTTTTACATACCCTAAAGCAGTAAATCGTAAATCTACACCCCTCCCCCCGCACCTCTCTAATCATCCATGATCTTATTGATCTATTGATCTATTGGATTCAAGTCATATTTTTTACTAAATTGTTTTGTTTTATACCTTAAAGCAGTAATCAGTAAATCAAAACACCCTCCCTACCCTCATACCCATCCTATGATCTACTGATCTATTGATCTATTGTTTATGTCACCATTTCGAGTATCATTTTTGGATAGGCATAACATAAAATCAGTTCCTTTATACATCTGACCAACAAATATATGCCAACGTAACAAAGTTTTTTCACATTAATAAAGCTAACTAACATCACCTGAACTAAGAATATAATGTACAACCGACAAACCTAACACACCTTAAGCACGAATAAACTGTTAAACATTAAACAAAATTTCACAAACTTATAAAGAAAAACAAAAGTAACTAACATTGCATCCAAAACGTAGCCTATTCACGACTTTGTCAAGCATATCTCTATATATTCAATGTTAATTTTACATTAGCATGGTAATCTTTAACGAAAATTTATCATAACCTTGTCTAATTATGATACTGATCAACGAATATATGCTAACGTAATAAAGTTTTCGACATTACAATCAAAGCTTCCTTGGCACTCATCTGAACTACAGAATATAATGCAACTAACGACAAACCTAAACACACTTAAGCAAGATAAACGGCTAACATTAACAAAGTTCCATACTTAACAACAGTAAAGTAACTAACATAGCACACAAAAACGTAACTTATTCCCACTTTGTCAAGCATATCTCTAACATATCAATGTTAATTTTACATTAACACGGTAAATTTAAAAAAAATTTATCAAAACCTTGTCTAAATATCATACAGACCAAGGAATATATGCTAACGTAACAACGTTTTTTACATTAACATAACAATATTTAGCAAAAATTTATCATAACCTTACTAACTAATCATATTCCCAACGAATAAACAGAAAACATAACAAAATTTTATCCAAAGCATAACATAAAAATAAGTTCTTTGAATAAAATATCATAGTAAAGTGTAATAGTTTACTGATCCTAAAGCAGTAAATCAGTAAATCAAACCATCAGCCCCTCCCCACAATTCCAGATCTATTGATCTATTGATTCAGGTTACACTTCGAGTATCATTTCGAATAAACATAACATAAAAATGTTCTTTATATACTAACCAATGAATATATGCTAGCGTAACAAAGTTTTCACATTAATAAAGCTAACATAGCATAACCTGAACTAAGAATATAATATACAACGACAAACCTAACACACCGTACGCCCGAATAAACTACTAACATTAACAAAGTTCCTTACTTAACAACAGTAAAGTAAATAACATAGCATACAAAACGTAACCTATTCACACTTTTTTCAATCATATTTCTAACATATCAATGTTAATTTTACATTAACATGGTAATATTTAACAAAAATTCATCATAACCGTGTCTAATTATCATACCTGACAGTGAATTATATGCTATCGTAACAAAGTTTTTACATTACATATAGTAATATTTAACAAAAATTCATCATAACGTTACCTAACTATCATAATACCCAACGAATAAATGCAAACATACAAAGTTTTATCCAAACATAACAGTAGTATAGGGTGGTAAACTGACGGCCAAAATGTTGCAAGGCAATGTTTGCATGCAATGTTGCAAATGTTGCAAGCAACATTTTGCAACATTTGGGATTTTCTAAGCTTTGAACGTGTCAAGAGTTTGGGTTTTTAAGGTCGCTGAGACAGAATTTAAGGTCTGGAAGACTGTTTTCGGAGGTTTAGCCTAAAAAAAATGGGGGCTTTTTTGGTTCCTAGAAGGTTTTAAATGACCGATAGTTCATTTGTGAATGGTTTCCAATCGATTTAACGATGTTTTTTAACCCCTTAGTCGATGTTTAAATGGTCTTTACGTGCTGTTGTTTGACGTTTATTAGTCATTGAGAAATATAATCGAAAGAAAATAATTACTATAATTAACATTCGATTAATCGTTGTAGTTATGCCACAGTTTGACCGATTACCTCGATTTCTCGAAAACTATTAGAGCTATCGTAATGAAACTTGGTATATTGTCTAATATTGACGGAGTTAATATCTGATCACTTAGGTTGAGTTTGGTTGACCTGAGTCCACCAAGCCCTAAAGATCTGGGGTGTGTGCCCTACGCGGCGAAGGTCCCAATTTCGGTCCATCTGAAAAACCATGTTAAGGGCTTAACGTATCGGGTTTAAAATTTGGATGTGAGACATATGATGACGTAATCTCGCGTAGACGAAGATTACGTTTCACTCTGCGTCCCGTCGAAAAAGAAAACATCTAGGAACAGAAGGCATGAGAGGAGAATGAATTTGGAGAAAGGTCGGAGCATCGGAGTTGGAGTCGAGTCGAGTCGGAGCTGGAGTTGGAGTTGGATTCGGCATCGGAGCTCAGAGACCCGGAGTGGGGATATACCTCCTGAAAAAGAGAATGAAGATGTATGTAATGAGCAAATATTAAGAAGGAAGAAGGAGGTGAAGGAAAGAAAGAATGAGGGAAGGAGGAGTAGGAGAATGATTCCACGAGTATGATGAGTGCACGGACACTGGTGCTGGATGCCTGTGCGGTGTGGATTCTGAGTTAGTAACATTCGTTAATATCACATATATCATTACTGTTTTCACTAATACTGATTCTGTTCGTGAATGAGAACACTGTCACGGATCGTCATTCTGCATTGTGTGTGTGAACCCCGTTTATATCTAAATGTTAAGACTGGGACCATTTATATAACAACAATTATATTTTCTTTTTAAGAAAATCCAATTAATATTCAGGTGAATTTTTTTTCCTAAATGAACAATAAAAATAAATATTCTAGTCATATATTTTTATAAGTTTCATTTGTACATTTATTCATTTTGGAAATAAGTTTATCACTTTAAAATTTTTTGATTTATAATATTTTTTTAGATTTTTTTTATTTTATATGTCAGTTGCTATGTCCACATAGGTTTTTTTTTCTTTTTATTATAATTTTTTTTTTTTTAAATTTTTTTTCTGACTTTATTTTTTTATAAGTTTTATTTTACATTTATACTTTATTAAAATTTTTTTTATTATATATGTTTTATTTTGCATTTCTAATTTGTGTTTAATTTTTTTTTTTTAATTTTTAACTTTTTAATTTTTTTATTTTTATTTTTTTTTATTCTTTTTTATTATTTCTTAATCTTTATTTTTAACAGTTTTTATTTTACATTTAACTTTTACTTTTTGCTGTGGTAAGTTTTTTTTTTTTTATTTTTTTAATTTTAATTTTTTTTTATATAGTTCAATATAATTTATTCCTTTTATAATTTTTTCTTTTATCCAAAATGAATTTCTTCTATCAGGATGATTTATAACATTACAAAATTTTGAGTTGTTTACAACCCTATAAAAAGCAGTAAATGCATAGTTAAATAAACCACCGTAGATCACCTCTCCAGACTCGTCCCATGATCTATGATCTGATTGAATCTATTGATCAATTATGACAGAAGTCATACTTTTGAATAACATAACACAAAAAGTCGTTTGATAAAAATTTCATAGTAAAATTATTTAACATAAGCTAAATCAAAATATATGGACATTCTTTCATCCACCACACACACACACACACACAACACACACACACACACACACCACGAATAAACTGCTACAATTAGCAAAGTTCATCTTGACAAAAGTAAGTAAACTAACATTCAGCATGCAAGCAACGTATAACTTTTCACTGAGCTTTTTCAAGCATATCTCTCAGCATATCAGTGTTGAATTTTTAAATTGAACATACGCAATATTAGCAAAGATTTATCGTGGTCTAACGCTAACTATTGTAATCAATAAGAATAAACTGCACACATGCAACACAGCGACACACATGACCACACAAAACTAAACTGCTAAATTAAAAAGTTCATACCTAACAACAGAAAGTAACTAACATTACATAAACGTAACCTATTCACACTTTCAGCAAGCATATCTCTAACATATCCTAAGAATAAATGAACAGCACACACTCACACATACCACATAACGAATAAATTGCTAACCATTAGCAAAGTTCCATACTTACAACCGTAAGTATACTAACTTACACATACAAAAGTACCTACTTCAACTTTTTTTTTCAGAGTATATCTTGCTAACATATCAATGTGAATTTTTTAACATTAACATAGTAACATTTACAAAAATTTATCATAATCCTAACCTAACTATTGTATTGAACTAAGAATAAATGCCACATATAAATGACGCACACACACACACACAGAACACAGCACGCGCACACGACATAAGATATATCCGTTTTCCTATTTTCAAAATGTCGTTTTTCAGTGTAGTTTCTCTCAATGCAAGCTAAAATATATTTTGAGAGCTATTTCATTTTCTAAGTTTCATTTTACATTTATATATT
The DNA here is from genome assembly GCA_015478945.1 of Trachelipus rathkii. NCBI lineage: Eukaryota > Metazoa > Arthropoda > Malacostraca > Isopoda > Trachelipodidae > Trachelipus > Trachelipus rathkii. Next base: position 9,162 of record JABUQX010013824.1, read on the forward strand.
TTTGTGTTATAAAATTTTTTTTTCAATTTAATTCCTAATTTTTCGTTGTCAAACTTTTTACTTTATTTTTTAATTAATTTATTCAAATTTCATTTTTTTCAAACTTTAGGTTTTTTACTATAAAATTGTTATCTATTTTCTTGTTTATAAAAGTAATAATAATTGCGTTTTTACACCGCTTAAAGCAGCAAATCAGTAAATTCAAGAGCACTCCATCCCTCCATCCCTTCCTCCATCCACTATGTGATCTTATTGATCTAGTGAGTCTATGTTTTTAAGTCACATTTGCGCTAGTATAATTTTGGAGTAAACATAACATACAAATCAAGCTCTTTATAGACACTTGTAGCGAATATATGCTAGATCCGTAACAAGTTTCACATTAATAAAGCTAACAATAGCGAGTATCACCTGAACTAAGAATATATGTACAACGACGAAAAACCTAACACAGCTTAGGGCACGAATAAACTGCTAACTATTAACAAAGTTCCGCAAGTTAACAACTAAGTAACTTCAACATAGGCATACAGAAAACGTAAGCCTATTTCACCTTTTTTGAATAAACAATTAACCTAAATCAGAAAGTTTTTTATAAATCGCTGATTCAAACGGAATATATGTGCTAACGTGAACAAAGTTTTCAACATTAATGACAAAACTAACTAATAGCTCATCTGAACTAAGAATACTCAATGTACAGCGGACAAAGCTCCTACACACAACATTAAATCCACGAATAAACTGACGTAACATTAAAAAAAAAAAAACAAAAGTTCACGCTTAAAGCCAGTAAAGTAACTAACATAGCATACAAAACACGTAACTATTACACTTTTTCAAGATCATCTTTAAACATACTCAATGTTAATTTCACATTATTATACGTAATTATTTAACAAAGATTTTATCGTATCCTAAACCATAAACTATTGTAATGAACCAGAATAAATGACACGGACACACACGCACACACCTACGCACAGCACACCACCACACACACACGCACACACACACACACACACACACACAACACACGAATATATGCTAACGATACACAATGTATTTCACATTAATAAAGCTAACATAAGCATCACCTGAACTTAAGAATATTATGTACAACGACAAACTAACAAAACTAGCAAGGATAAACTGCTAACATTAACAAAGTTCAATAACATAACCGGAAGTAAAGTAACATAGCATACAAAACGTAACTCATTCACAATTTGTCAAGCATACTCTCTAACATATCAAATGTTAATTTTACATTTAACATAGGTAAATATTTTAACAAAGCTAACAAAGATATATATCTTATATTATATGCTATATACTATTATATATATAATATATATATTATATATATAGTTATATTATATATATATTATATAATAATATAATTTAATATAGTATAATATATAGTATAAGTAGTTATTATATATTAATTATAATATATAGTATATGTTATATATATATATATTATATTATTTATTAGATATAATATATATATATTATATATATATATATATATATATATAAGTATCTTTATAATTATCTCCACGCGATAGAAAGTATAGTTCCTTCCAATTTCAATTTATTTATTAATTATTAAATTTAAGAGTTTCGTTTAAAGATTAAAATTTAACTCTTAAAGTTTATCCTTTAGCAGCTTTGACACATGGTTTTTAGAAGGATATATATGCACGGTCAAACTAAATTAAATTTTTGCAAATTTAATTAAAACTAACATTAGCCTTAGTTTCTGAAATATATGATTTTGATAAAAAAAATTCTATATAATGTATCAAAATTCGATCCTTCTTAGATCATATATATATATATAGTACTAGTTATATCAATATATATATATATAACTATTATATATTGTATATATAGTATTATATATTACTTAGTATATATATATGGGGAAACAGTTTCATACTTTTCATTTTTGATCAAATTTTAAAGTTTTCGCTGACCGAAATGTCCTCAAGTTTGATCTTTTCAGTGGACGAACTTTAGTACCTTATAAAACTGAGATTCAATTTCGGCAGTAAAATGTTTGAGGCGTTTTTTGTTGGGTGATGGATATTGATGAGTTGGTAGTATAGTAGTATACTGCATAGTATTATATATATTATATATATATATTATATGTGGTTATTTATATAGTTATTATAATTTATCAGTATAGTATATATATAGTATATGCTATAATTATATATATATATATAACTTGTGAAATCGCACACCCATGGCCAATTTCTTACCACGAGTCGCGACGTTGATATAATATTTATATATTATATTACTACTATAGTTTACCGACGTATATATAATAATATATATACTATATTATATTATATATATATTAATATATATATTTATTATATATATATATATAGTATATATATATATATCATAATTATATTTATATATAATATCATTTAAATAATAATAAAATTAGTATTAATATATATATATATAATATATATTATATTATTATATATATATATAATAGTATATATAATATTTATATATATTGATATATAGTGTATATATATATAGTATATATATATATATCATATATGATTTATATTAGTATTATGATATATTATATTATATATTAATATATATTATGGTATAATATATTTTTATATATTATATATTTATATATATATATTATGATATATATATATATAATAGTTTATAGGTATATATTAGATATATAATAGTCATATATATATATTATATATATACTATATATATATAATATAAGCGTTATAATTATATATTATTATTATAATTATCATATATATACTATATATTTATTATATATAATATATATTAGTTATATAGTATATATATATTTATATATATATATTATATATACGGGTATATATATAATATATTATATATATATATTATATATATTCTATATTATATATATATAATATATATATTTAATAATATATATATATATACTATATATAGTAGGTATTATTATATATATATATAATATATATATATAGTTATATATAATATAGTATATAATATATATATTATTATATATTATATATTATTATATATCGTATATATCTATATATATTATATATAAATATATATTATATATATAATATATGTATAGATATATTATATTGTATAATATAATATAATAATATATATAATATAAGTATATATATATATATAGTATGTATATATAGTATTTGTATATATATATTAAATATATATAGTGATATATATACTATATATACCCGTAGTATATATTTTAATAATTAGTATGTATTTATATATATATATATATATATATAGTATATATAGTATATTATATATGATATAATTATATTCTAGCGGTAATTCGAATATATATACTACGATATAGTATATAGTCGTAGCATATAAGTGTTGATATATATATATATAGTATTGATACTAGTATACTAAGTATACTATAGTTATATGAATAATGTTAGTAATAATCAATTGTTATATAGACAGTAGGTATGCAATAATTAGTAATTATATAGGTTAGTCTTATTATTAGTGAGTATTACTAGTCGTATATTCTTATAAGTAAGACCGGAGTATTAATATACGGTATATTGTATATATAATATAGATATATATAATATATATATTAAATATAAGATGCAGTAGTACTACTTAGTGGTGTGTATTCATAATAGAGTATAGTGATGAGAATAATTAAATAGTACGTATTACTACTCTAGCCTATGATATTATATTGTATAACTGACTATCTATATGTAGTATCACTGGATATAAGGTATAGTTATATTATATAATCATGGTACGTAAAGTTATATATATAAGTTATAGTTATTTTATATGAATCTATGCCAGGTAAAAGTATATATTAAGTATATGATTATATTGAGTAGTTGTTAATGGATTTTTAGTTATATCTATATTTAAACTATTATAGACAAATTTAATAATTTTTATATGAATAGTAATATTTCAGAATAAACTGGAGGCTAAATAAGTGTGGGTGGGCACTACAGCTTGACTGGCTTGGTGCGAGGCTAACAAGAGAGGGGTAACTGGGGTATGCACTGATCACTGGCTGGACCCAAATACCAGGGACAGGAAGATGGCTGTTCCTGCGTGCGAAAGGATTATTGGGAGCCACACTCATAAGTATCGCCCAGTCTATGGAGAAGATCCACAGCCAGTTTGGGATAGAGGACAAGGTCACCAAGTTCTTATATTTTATGTTTCAAAATTATTGAATATTATAATTTTAATAAAGTAGCGTTTGCCGATAGACTGATAGCATAAATTAATCGTTTATAACAGATAAATAATGATAAATTTAAAAGAAAATTTTTTTCTGTCTTATTTGTCTCAGGTTGACCAAAGACAATGCTGCCAATTTTCGAAAAGCATTTATCCAATTTGGCTCTGATCTGGATGACCCCCAGGAAGAAAAGGCTTGCGCTCCTGAGCCTGAAGCTGAGCTTGCCGATGCCCAGTTGGAGGAGCTCGTCGCTGACCCTCCAGAGGATCTTAGAACTACAGGTGTGTATACAGCACTGAATAGTGAATTCTCAATTCTGTGAACATTACTTTGTAGAATGTAAAGAATACCAGTGCTTCAAAGAATGATTTAAAGATTTTTAAAAATTATGCATTTATAACAATTTAACAAGTAAGTTAACTATGTTTTTTTTGCAATTTATCGATTTTCACGACATCGAGAGGGGCAGCGAGAACACCCTCATCAAGAGATGGGCGTCCGCAGAAAATTTTCCAGGGGGGGGGCAAAGGTTGTTAACCATATATATTATATATTAGCTATATATATTAGATATATATAGATATAATGCTTATATATTATATAATATATATATATATATACTATAATTATATATATATATTATATATATATATATATATATATATATATATATATATAATATATTATATACTTCGGGGAAAATGCTTACTCAATTAAAAAGAAACAAGTAATTAAATTTTATTTAAAGAAATTATTTCTCTTTTTATAATCATAAGTCTGTTTATAGGTATAATTCACAAGATAAACTGCAAGTAACTTTTAAACCTTTAAAGAAGACAACAAATAGAAATTTAAGAAAATTATCTCAGATCTCTCCTGCTCGTCTTCTCTCTCACTAGGTCTCTTCTCTCTCCTCTCGGCTCGTCTCGTCTCGCCTCTCGTCTCGTCTCTTTCTCTCTCCTCTTCGTCTCCTCTCTCATCTCTCTCTTCACATTATGTATATAGTATAATTATATATATAATATAGGTGTTATAGCTATATATCTTAGTATATATATAACTATATAGTAGTATACGCTATATATAGTTTATATGACTATATATATATATATATATAATATATATACTGATATAATTATATAGTATATGTATATACTTGCAATATGTTGATGAATCCGTGAAAGACTTGAAAACCTGTCCTAGGTTCTAGACGAATAAACTTTATTTGAGAATTGATTCGGGTGTACTGTAGACCGCGCCTGTGCAATCTATTCACGGTGAACGCTACAGCTATGCACAATAGACGGCTAATGGATTCGCGTTCATTAAAGCCATAGTATTTCTCAAGCCAGTTTTTGACTCTTCTTAAAATGAAAAATGGACCTTTCAATTGTGCTCGTGTTTGAAGGAAAAGCAAGATAATCAATCATGGAGAGAGTTGGGGTTCTACTGTGATGGATAAAAATGGTTTTAGGAATGTTCAATAAATCAATTAACTGAAGCTGTCATTATTATATGATTTAGACCACAGTCTTGACTTTCATGTTTCTAAGTTTGCTGATAAATTGGGTCCCAGTTGGAACTTCATTGACTCATACTTCAGTTGAACTTTCTCATTTCATCAATGAACTTTTTCCTTGTCGATTTTCATATTATATTACCGACAGAGATACAAAAGGAGAGAGAGAGAGAGAGCCAGTTTCATTGAATGTGAAATCGTCTCCTTCAAGAACAGGGTTCAATTTTGGCCTCGGCGGCTGGCAGCACCAATTGTACCTGCTGCCCCGCCGCCCTTAAAATTGAACGATCAAAAATTTCGGCAATTTCAGACCGATTTTGACTCGCCTTATATAACACCAAACGTCGTAGATTGACGTATTCGTTTTGCTCTCTCTTCGTAAGGAGTATCGTGTATCGTGGCTTTTCGGATAATTGTTCTGTAGGTCTTAGATCAGGTATCTTCATAGAATTGTGATTTTCAAGTATGCCTGGATTTTTGGCAAAAACATGTTGTGTTTTATACATTTTTTCGTATAATCTTCAGAATTTTTTTCGATAATGCATGTTCAAAGCCTTGGTGAAGTATGGCAACTAGCATGGGGATCCATTAACCTATCAATAGTCTACAATTGTTGAGTTCAGTTTGTTTTTATTTCTCGATGTGTTGTTGTGTTTCGATTTTTTTGAGTTTTTTGCTCAGCGTTGTTCCAATTTCGCAAAATCCCACTTTATTTTTTTTATCTTTTAAATAATAAAAATTGCGATAGATATTTTTTCCTTTTAGAGGCGAAGTGTATGGAAATGTTGTCCAGGAGCATATATTGTAGTTCGGTGAGATGCACATTATTTTAAATAGATATTATTTGCTTGTTATATGTGGCATTAGTCTTTCTAGGATTTGTTTTTGGACAACAAGATTTAAAAAACTTTTTTCTTTGAAACGAAGCTTTCAATAAGAATGTTTTTAGAAGTATGTAGGTCACAATGAATTATATCTCTGATGAGTAATCCTAACAGGGCATTATCGCTTTGTATCGTGGTTACTGGTATTAGGTGTTGGTTAGAATGGTAGCGAAAAGAAGAAAAATAAACAAGTACTTTTGCTGGAAGTAAACTATTAAAGTGTCATTATCGCGGTTTGGAGAGAGAGAGTATCGGTTTTGGTCCCGTTAACGGGTAAGTTAAGGTTTATGTTATGTCATGAGCAGATTAAATGGAAATAACTTGTGTATTTGGTTAAGTTTAACACTAGAAAATTGTTGAAAAAATTGGTACGAAAGCATAAAGTTTATATTTATTTATTCATTAGCTTGGTTATTGTTTTTTTTTTAATAGTATATGTGAATAATTGCAGTTCCGCGTGATATTTTCATGCAAGGGTTAGAGTGGCCATTACCCGTTAGCTCACTATTGCTGCGGACTGCCAATGCATCAGAAGCTCTTACCCGCAGGCAGCATGACTAGTGTGGCGCGCACAATGAATCTGGTCACCAGCGCCGACATAGGGGAGATGGAGAAGCTCATGTATTGAGTCTTCAAGAAGGCATTAAGGAGCAGCATCGCGAAGGCACAGGCACTGTGGAACAAGCAAATAGGTCATAAGTTGTTTGACCCGATTAGTCACGAGTAGTAAAAATGTTTGAATAACAGAATGAAATTTATGTAAATAAATATTAAAGGGTTAAAGAAAAAAAGATAAATATTTCAGGAAAAATCTGAAAATGAGATAAAACGAATATGTAATAATGTAAAACTATTTTTTTCAGGAACGAGTACAGTGTTTCTAGATGGCCTGTACAAGGCGATCAATAGGCGGCTTACTGTTCCCACCAAAACAAGGTGGAATAACCTTTATGACAGCCTGGTGGTCCTTAACAAAGTATTAGAGGAAAAGAAAGAGGAACTGAACAGATGCAAGATCCAGCAGAGAAATCTTCCAGTGTTTGTTCAGACAGACATGGACATCATGTCAGGATATGCTAATGTAAAAAAATTAAATATAAGTGAGACGGTATTGTGATACTTTATTTCTTTTTACTTTATAGCTAATACTTTCATTTTAAAACTAGTTAATTAAGTAATAATATTTCTCTTTCAATTATCATCGGGTCATGGCACTAGTCACCGTTGCACTGGATCAGATCCATGAGGAGAGGAAGTGCTACCTGGGCTGCCTTATCACCACCGTCAGTGTGACCAAAAAAGAAGCTGGTCGACTTGAAGACCAACGTCAATCTCAGGTTCTGTGAGCCCCTGGTCAGCACCCTTCTTGTTGCCATAAACAGGAGGTTCGTCAGCACCTTTGAGGATGAGGAGTGGCTTCTGGCCACTGCCTTCCACCCTAAGTTTCGCGTGATATGGATGAGAGCATTTGATGAAACAATGACCAAAAGGTCAGAGGTCAAGGCCGTAATGAAGAGGAAAGTGGAGGTGTTATTGCGGTGTTCTGACCTGGAGAACGCCAGCAGTACCAGCAGCACCAGCAGCAGCGAGGTCGAGAACATGGAGACGGCGGACTACTACTCCAGCATCTGAGATGTCGGTGATTACACTGAAGGTCAGGGTCATCAAAGGTCAACCAAGTACAAAGCTGCTCGCATTGTTAAAAGATGTGTCTGCAGGACACGAAACGCAAACAGACTGCATGACCCCCTTTTCACGTAGTGAAAGGTGCTCATGATTCTCTTCTGAGGTACAACACTGCAATGCCATGTCCAGTCGCGCGTCAGTGGATGCGATTGTTCCTTTCCTTGGCAAGGATAGTCTACAGAGCCACAAGGAGTCACGTCAGAATGAAAACCTTTAGACTATTTGATTTTACTACAGGCGTAGTAAGGTAAAATAGTTTTATCTTACCATGTTGTAACTATTTTATCTTACTATATAGTAAGATAAAATAGTAACAACATGGTAAGATAAAACTATTTTACCTTACTACGCCTGTAGTAAAATCAAATAGTCTAAAGTGATTATCCATAAATGAAAGGTTAACCAAGATTTTATATTTACAATAGAAAATAAAAATTTGGATTTCTCGATTTTTTATTTAAAATATCATTTTCGTTATCGCAAGTTCGGAATTTAGGATTTATCGATTTATCAGTTATCGCCTCATCAGCGATAAATTTATCGCTAGTTATCGAATATCAGTTATCGATGATGAGGTTTTCATTATCGATTTATTGGTTTATCATCCCATATATATAATATATATATTATAATATTATATATAGTAGTTATATATATATATATTATATTTATATATACACATATATATATATATATTATATTATATATATATATATATATAATATATATATTATATATATAAGAGGGTCTCTTATAATAGTGATAGTGATGATGATAACATAATGATAGAATATTAATAATAATATAGTGATGATGATAGTGTTAATGATAATATGGTAATAATGATAATAATAGTGTTAATGTTAATAATAGTAATGATAATGATAGTGGCAGTGATTAGAATGATATAAGATGATGATATTAATGATAGTGATGATAAAGAAATTGGTAATAATGATAAATAATAATATAATAGCTTGTGATAATAATAATAGTGATGGTAATAGTGGCCGTATTAATGTTAATGACAGTAATATTAATATATATATATATCTAATTGTATATTTTCTTTTTAGTTTTTTTTTATGTATTTCATATTGTATTTATTAACAAAAGCGCCCAATATGCCTCAGTGTTTAGAGGCACTCGCCGGATCCAAGCGAGGTCCTCAGGTTCGTAACTGGTTCGGGTGGGAGAATGTGATGCCTATTCTCCTTGGGCTTGGCTCCGTCCTTCTGGACGTTAAATGAGTACACCTCCTCTTTGATTAGGGCTCTGCCCGTGAAGTGACGGTGTTTAGTCCTCTGTAAATATATATATAATTATATATTAATATATAATATATATATTAATATATAATATATATATATATATATATATATATATGATACATATATATATATAGTATATATATAAGTAATTATATATATATACTATATAATATATAATATATATATATAATAGTATTTATATATATATATATATATATAAATATATATATATATTATATATATATATATATATATAATATATATATATATATATATATGATATATAATATATATATATTATATATATATATTATATAATATATATATTAGTGATGGATCGAAGTAACCGCACCTGCAATCGAAGCAACCGCACAATATTTTGGATCAAACCCAACATACTGGCAAACTCCGGCAAACGGCGGTTGTCATGGTCCTTCACAACCGGAACTTCAACGCAACCGCGGTTGTTACAAGGTTTTCACATAACCGCAACTGCGGTTGTCAGGAAGTTATCTTTTTAAAAATATTCTCTTATGCTATCAAAACTTTCTCTCTATTATATGAAAAACAAGGATTCGGTTTGTCATTACTCCTCAGATACTTCCAAGATAAGAAGACAACTTACTGGTTCTGATTTTATACTAATCGAAAAAAATTTTACCCTATTGGAGATATTCGAGAGATTTACTAAAAAGTTAAACCTTCATTTTTCCTCTATTTCACAAGTAATTCCTTTTATTGTGTCGTTAAAAACTCTTCACCAGACCTCAGATTTCGAGGATGAAGAGGGAATTAAATCAGCTTTACAAACAATAAATTCGGAGTTAACTCGATGATTTGATAATTTGGAAAGAAATTTCTTGTATTCCATTGCAACGTATATAGATGCTCGATATAAAGGGAAAATTTTTACAACTTTCTGTATGTTTGAATGAAGTTCATGAAGAATAACAAAAACAATGTATAGAACTTTCTTCAGATAGAAAAGATATATTAATAACAGACATCTTCAAAGAATTTAAAACTGCAGAAATAAGCAACCTTCAAACATGCCAAGCCAACACTATGTTTGAAAACTTTGAATGCTCATCTGACATATCACTTAAGTGATGTGAATGTCATAGTAACCGAAATAGAATTTAATGAAAGTGTTTTGGTTTGATGAAATAGCAAAATATCAGAAAAAGAAAAAAGATCGATCCCCAAGATGATCCTCTAATGAGGTGGAGAAGGAACGAACATAACTTCAAGGAGTTGAAGATATAGCTAAAAAGATATTTGTCATGCCATCTAGGTAGTATACCGAAGCAAATATACTTTTCACGGCTGCTGGTTAATTATGACGAAGAAAAGAAGGATTAACAATGAGAAGAATGCAGAAATATTGTTATCCATTAATCTACTTGCCGCTTCTTATACTTTCAGTTACAAAAGCGAATAACTAAGAAGCACCTTTAGTCGATACTTTCCAGTTTCCCCCCCAGGGAGGAGGATGGGAAAGTGGATAGTGTTGTGCATTGTGCATTGAGCAATGGTCCTCGTTCCGCAACCTGGTTAACTCCTTGTAAACAGAGGCTAAATTGCACATTAAACGACCAGAAATTTAGAAAATTTCAAGGTTATAATAAAATAATAATAATAATAATTAATAATAATATAATAATAATAATGGTTAATTATTTCCAATAGAATCTGCCTCTAAACCAGATTTTTATAAAAATCACAGGCTATACTCTAAAAAAAATAGTAATGCGGAAGAATAAAAAAAAAATATTTTGTCGCTTTCTTTAGGAAAAAAGTTACAAACTCTCAAAGTTGTAAAAAACCCTATCAGGATTTGTTATTAAAAAAAAAAACGAAATTTTTTTTTTTTTTTTGAAAATCAAGGCAAGGATATACTCTAAAAAATAATAATGAAGAATAGTGAAAACGAAAATCGGCAGTCCTCTTAAGGAAAAAAGTTACATGCTCTGAAAGTTTTAAATTTCCCCATATGACTAATTCTTATGAGTATGGACTAGAACGAATTGTACGTGGGCCTTCGTGCGATATTCGTTTGTAGGGCCATCCAGTTCAGGTTATGATAAGAATTTGTTAATTCTACATAGATTTCCTCTGTGTACCTAACAAAACTTATCATTACCTGACTTAGAGGCCCTGAAATGAGACCTAACCGGATCGATCAATATTGAAAAGTCTATGTGATTTTTAACAACTTTGAGATGCTGTGAAACTTTTTTTCCTCAAAGAGAGCGACAAATAGATTTTTTTTTTTATTCTTCATTATCTATTTTTTAGAGTCTGATGCTGTGATTTTTAAAAAATCTGTTTTAGAGGCAGTTATTGGAAATAATTACCATAATAATAATAATAATAATAATAATAATAATAATAATAATAATAATAATAATAATATTATATTATTCATTATTATTATATTATTATTATTATACTATAATTATTATTATTATTATTAATTATTATTATTATTATATTATTATTATTAATTATTAGTAGTAGGTAGTAGTAGTAGTAGGTACGTGTGAAGTATATATTACTTTGTAGTATAAAGTTGTTAGTATAGTAGTAGTAGTAGTAGTAGTAGTAGTAGTAGTAGTAGTAGTCAGTAGTTAGTAGTAAACAAAGCAATGGTTAAATTTTGTGTTTATTGCACAACCGCAACCGCAACCGCAACCGCGGTTGTTGAAAATTTAAGAACCGCAAAAAAAACGCAACAGCGGTTATGCAAAAATTCAGCTTCGCTCCATCACTAATATATATAACTAAAATTCAGAAAATTCAGCTTCGCTCCATCACTAATATATATACGAGGACTAGGTATATAATATATGGAGCTATGCGATAAGCAGTTGAGCTATATGAGCACGGAGGATGCTCACGATAGTATGATGTGAGCCCGATAGAGAGAGTGGTGTAATCTAGATAGATAGATATACGGAGTAGGCTGAGGTGCCGGCCAACCGATTTGAGACCTTTCATTAGGGCATTTTGAAGTTGTGGAGTGTTAACAAATTTCATAAATACTAAGAGGCGTTGAACCACTGTGACTTTTTTGATCTTTCTCACAAACATAATTACGTCAAAGAAAGCCAGGGTTATTTTCAATGATAAATTATAGTATATATACTAATATATTATATATATAAAATATATATATAATATATATATATATCAATATATATATATATATATATATAATATATATATATATATATATATATATATTTTATTTATAAATATCTTATATTTATTTTATATATAAATATATATATATATTATATATATATATATATTAATATATTAGTAATATATAATATAATATATATATATATATATATAATATATATATTATTTTAGTATATATATATATTATATTATATATATATTATATCAAATAATGGTTATTATGATGAATAAATATAATATCAATAGTTCTGCGATAGGGCGAACAAGTTTTTTAAGTAATTTAATTTAGGTAACTATTAATTACATATAGATATAGATAAGGATATAATATAATATAATAATAATAATATTATATAATAGTAAATAATTATAATTTAAGTTCAAGTTTAATTTAATAATAAATTAATATAATTAATATAATATAACTCCAATATAATATAATATATATATATAATAATAATATAATATAAATATAAATATAATATAATATAATATAATATAATATAATATAATTATAATATAATATAATATAATATAAATAATATAAAATAATATAATATATATATAATAATAATAATAATCAATGAATAATAATAATTAATAATAATAAATAATAATAATAATAATAAATAATAAATAAGTAATAAGTAATAAGTAATATTAATAAGCACAATAGTAATATTAGTAAACAAAAACACTAATTTTTCAAAATAACTACTTACTACTACTACTACTACTACTACTACTACTACTACTACTACTACTACTACTACTAATAATAATAATAATAATAATAATAATAATAATAATAATAATAATAATAATAATAATAATAATAAAGAAAAAAACTTTGTCAATTGCAAAGTCAATAATATAATAATAATAATAATCATAATAATAATAATAATATAATAATAATAATAATAATAATATAATATATATAAATAATAATAATAAAATATATTAAAATAATAATATAATAATAATATAATAATAATCCCTTCAAATAATTTATTACCGTTAATAATATAAG
>JABUQX010013825.1:0-7500 GCA_015478945.1 Trachelipus rathkii
TGCGGTGCCTAGTTAATAAACAGTCGTATAACAACAATGTTGGTGTCCTTATAAGGGTTATCGAGGTCATAGAGTTCGAATATGATGGTTATAAGTCCATGTAGGGTGTCTAGGACCCCCCATTTAGGGGGTCTCGACTGAAAAAAAGAGCACAGAGCGCAAAAAACAAAGGAGGAATGAAGATGGATGAAAGATGAATGAGGAAGGAAGAAGAATGAGGAAGGTGGAAGGAGTCTGACTCAGAGGAGTAGAAGGTGACAGCCTGCGACCGGTGCGGCTCAAGAGCGGGGTGCCTAGTTATAAATATTAGATGTAATGATACAATGTTGATGTCCTTATATATGTTATCGGGTCTGTAGATTTCGAAAATAATGGTTTCAGAACCTTCAAGAAATAAAAAATAAATAAATAAATAAATAAAATTTCTTATTCTTTTTATGTTTATAACTTACAAATTTACGTTTTTACATACCCTAAAGCAGTAAATCACTAAATCAAACCACCATCCAGCCCCCATCCGCCTCCCTCCTGACCATCTGTGATCTATTGATCTATTGATCTATTGATTAAGGTCACATTTTGAGTATCATTTTTGGATAAACATAACATAAAATCAAGTTCTTTATACAAAGATCAATCAATATATGTCAACGTAACAAAGTTTTCACATTAATAAAGCTAACATAGCATCAACTGAACTAAGAAAATAATGCCCAAAGACAAAACATAACACAGTCTTCGCACGAATAAACTACAAACATTAACAAAGTTCCACACTTAAACAAACAAGTTAAAGCAACTAACATGGTGCAAAACGTAACCTAATCTTACTTTTTCAAGCATAACTCTAACATATTAACGTTAATCTTACACTAACACAGTAACATTTAACTAAAATTTCTCACAACATTGGTTAATTATCATACAGACCAGCGAAAGTATGCTAACATAATAAAGTTTCCACATTAATAAAGCTAACATAGCATCAACTGAACTAAGAAAATAATGCACAAAGACAAAGAGCCTTAACCAACTTACACACAAATAAACTGTTAACATTAACAAAGTTCCACACTTAACACCAGTAAAGCAACTAACATGGTATGCAAAACGTAACCTAATCTTACTTTTTCAAGCATAACTCTAACATATTAACGTTAATCTTACACTACACAGACATTTAAACTAAAATGTATTCAAACATTGGTTAATTATCATACAGAGCAGCGAAAATTATATGCAACGTAACAAAGTTTTCCACATTAATAAAGCTAACATAGCATTCAACTGAACTAGAAAATAATGCCCCCAAGACAAACATAAACCACATCGTTAAACAGGAAAAGCAGTCAACATTAACATGTTCCACACTTAACAACAGTTAAGGAAACTAACATGGTATGCAAAACGTAAACTAATCTTACCTTTTCAAGCATAACTCTAACATTTTAACGTTAATCTACACTAACACAGTAACATTTAGCTAAAATTTCTCACAACATTGGTAATTATCATACAGAGCAGCGAAAGTATGCTAACGTAAACAAAGTTTTCACATTAAATAAAAAGGATTAA
The DNA here is from genome assembly GCA_015478945.1 of Trachelipus rathkii. Taxonomy (NCBI): domain Eukaryota; kingdom Metazoa; phylum Arthropoda; class Malacostraca; order Isopoda; family Trachelipodidae; genus Trachelipus; species Trachelipus rathkii. Next base: position 1,576 of record JABUQX010013825.1, read on the forward strand.
ATTTAGGGGGGGGGTTTAAAGAAATACAGCCATTCAAAAATGCCCAAAAAAAAAAAAAAAAAAAAAAAAAAAAAAAAAAAAAAAAAAAAAAAAAAATGACAAAATTGTTCATCCTTACACACGAATAAAACTGTTAACATTAACCAAAGCTTCCCACACTTAACACCAGTAAAGCAACTAACATGGTATGCAAAACGTAAACTTTCATACTTTTTTTCCAAGCATATCTCTAACATATTAACGTTACATCTACACTGACACCAGTAACATTTAAACTGAAAATTTCTCACAACATCTGGTTATTATTCATACTAATCAAACGGAATATACTCAACATAATAAAGGTTTCCCCACATATAAAAGCTAAACATGACGTAACATGAAACTTAAGAAAATAATGTACCAAAGACACCTAACACAACTTACACACGAATAAACTGTTAACATTAACAAAAGTTCCACTGAGTTCTTTATTATACGTAACCACCGATATATGCTTAACATAACAATGTTTTTCACATTAATAAAGCTAACATAGCTTTATATAAACTAGGAAAATAATGTACAACGAACAAAACCTAACACAACTTACGCTCTAATAAACTGTTAACACATTAACAAAGTTCCTCACTTAACACCAGTAAAGTAACTAACTTACATACAAAACGTAACCTGTTTCATACTTTTTCCAAGCGTATCTCTAACATATCAAAACGTTAATCTTACAATGACACAGTAACATTTATCAAAAAATGTTTCATAACCATACCTAACCATCATAATACCTAACGAGTAAATACGAATAAAGTAAAGTTTTTAGACTTATCTCTTTTTAGACTCCGCCTCCTTTCAGAAAATACAAACTCTAAACATGAAAAATGATTTTACGCTTTAACTATTTGCATAAAGTGATGCAATACTTATTATATTTGACCCTCTGGCAGGAATACAAGCAATGTAGCAGTCGCCATGCGTTTAGCGATTAATATAAATGACACATCGTTGGGAATAACGAACTCCATCGTAAAGATATCAACAACAAGCGTAGAAATGCGGGGAGATGTCATCGTATCAACACAGCGAAAAAACTTAGCCTTACTTGAAGAAAAATAGTGTTATAAACATCCCTTAAATGTAATGAGATTCTTTCTTTCAACCAATCAGAAGAAAGTAAACAAGAATACGACGTAGCGAATGAACCATATCAGTTCAAAATGGTATATATTCTCGTTCGACAACAGCAAACAACAACAACAACACAACAACAAACAACAACAACACCAACAACAACAATAACATAGTTACAGAAGATAAGTTTCTTGGATACTAACCACGATATTGCTAACGTAACATTGTGTCACATTAAGTAAAGCTAACCATAGCATTACCAGCAGCTAAGAAAATAAGTACAACGATGAATCTAACACAACTTAAGCACGAATAAACCACTAACATTAAAACAAACTTTCGCACTTAACAACACTAAAGTACATAGCACTTCGTCCAAAACGTAACCTATCACACTTTTCAAGCATATCTTTAACATATCAATGTTATTTTACATTAACATCGTAATATAACAAAGTTTAGCTGAAACCTGTCAATCATCATACTGACAACGAATATAATGCTGACGTATCAAATTTTTTACATCAACTTCGTAAACAATTAACAAAAACAATTTCATCATAATCTCGTCTAAATATCATATCCCCAGCGAATAATCGCAAACATAAACAAAGTTTTTAACCAAACATAACAAAAAATAACAAAATTTTTAATCCTAACATAACATAAAAATAAGTTCTATTGAGTAAAATATCCCAGTAAAGCGTAATTTACTAATTTTAAAGCAGTAAATCAGAAATCAGTAAATCAAACCACCCATCCCAGCAGTCCCCTAACCCGTCCCACCCGCCCTGTGATTCTATTGAGCTATTGACAAGTCATATTTCAAGTATCATTTGGAACAAACATAACATAAAAATATGTTCTTTATATTACTAACCTACGAATATATGCTTAACCAAACAAAGTTTTAAGCATCAATAAGCTAACAAATATAACCGCGAGCTAGAAGTATATGACTAATGCAAACCTAACATACTGTCGCGTATGAAATAATCAGCTAACATCCTGAAAATTCCCTACTGATCAGGTAAACTAGCTAACAGGTCATACAATACTCGAATGTTCCTACTTTTCGAGCATATTAGCAAAGGTAAAGCCGTATTATCTAACAAAATCCCTTACAAAGTGTACCAATCTATAAAGATGCCACCAACTTGACTATGGAAATTGACACTATCTCATCCAAAGTGATCACTCGTTTTCGAGATAACATCATGTGACCTAGGATAAAACGTAGACATTAGCAAAAGTCAGGGGGGGCAAAACCTAACATTATTTCAACAAAAACTTTAAACCTAGGTTCACCGTTTCTAACAATCACGTCAGTTAACACAGTTAATATTTACAAAAAACTCAGTCATTCTCCTAACAAATCAGTGTTATTTCCACATTGTCATAGTAATATTTAACATAACGTACTTAACTTACGAATAAACAGTTTTCATTAACCAAGAGTATCTAAAGCAACACATTACCTTCCGAGAGAAAACCCAGGGGGGGATGCGCCCCTTGAAAGGGTGTGATTCCTGCGAGGGGGGATCACCCCGAAGGGGTGTAAGCGGTTTTTACCCCTCCGAAGGAGGGGTAAGCGGTTTTTACCGAAGGTAGGGGTAAAAAACCGCTTACAACCCCTTCGGGGTGATCGTCCCCTCGCAGGGAATCACACCCCTTTCAAGGGCCATCCCCCCTGGTTTTCTCTCGGAAGGTAATGTGTTGCTTTAGATACTCTTGGTTAATGAAAACTGTTTATTCGTAAGTTAAGTACGTTATGTTAAATATTACTATGACAATGTGGAAATAACACTGATTTGTTAGAGAAATGATGAGTTTTTGTAAGATATTACTGTGTTAACTGACGATGATGTGTTAGAAACGTGAGCCTAGGTTAAGTTTTTGTTGAATAATGTTAGGTTTGCCCCCCCTGACTTTTGCTAATGTCTACGTTTATTCCTAGGTCAAATGATGTTATACTCGAAAACGAGTGACACTTTGATGAAGATAGTGTCAAATCCATCGTTCAAGATGGTGGCATTTTGATAGATTTGGGTCACTGTTAAGGGATCTTTGTTAGTAATACGGCTTTACCTGTTGCTAATATGCTCGAAAAGTAGGAACATATCGAGTATTGTATGACCTGTTAGCTAGTTTACCTTGATCAGTAGGGAATTTTTCAGGATGTAGCTGATTATTCATACGCGAAGTATGTTAAGGTTTGCAATTTGTACATTATATTCCTAGTCGCCTGGTTATGGTTTGTTAGCTTTATTGATGCAAAACTTTGTTGCGTGTAAAGCATATTTTATTCGAACGAGTTTAGTATATAAAGAACATATGTTTATGTTAATGTTTTGTCCAAGAAAATAGAACATTGAAATATGACTTAATCAATAGCTCAATAGATCACAGGCGGGTGGGCGGGTAGGGGACTGCTGGGATAGGTGGTTTGATTTACGATTTACTGATTTACTGCTTTAAAATCAGTAAATTATACGGTCTTTACGGGATATTTTACTCATAAGAACTATTTATGTTAACGTTAGGATAAAGAATTTTGTTATTTTTGTTATGTTGGTTAAAAACTTTGTTATGGTTTGCGATTATTCGCTGGGAATTATTGATATTTAGACGAGATTATGATGAATTTGTGTTAAATGTACGAAGTGATGTAAAACATTTGTTACTTCAGCATTATATTCTTTGTCAGTAGGATGATTAGACAGGTTTATGCTAAATTTTTATTAAATATTACGATGTTAATTTAAAATTAACATTGATATGTCAGAGATATGCTTGAAAAAGTGTGAATAGGTTACGGTTTGACGAAGTGCTATGTACTTAGCTGTTTGTTAAGTGCGGAAAGTTTGTTGTAATGTTAGTGTTTATTCGTTTGCTTAGTTGTGTTTAGATTCATCGTTGTACATTAGTTTCTTAGTTTGGTAATGCTATGTTAGCTTTTTAATGTGAAAACAATGTTACGTTAGCATATATTTCTGTGTGTGTGTGTGCCAAAGAAACCTATTCTTTGTACTATGTTATTGTTGTTGTTGTTTGTTTGTTGTGTTGTTGTTGTTCGAACGAGAATATATACCATTTTGAACTGATATGAGTTCATTCGTACGTCGTATTCTTGTTTACTTTTCTGATTGGTTGTTGAAAGAAAGAATCTCATTACATTTAAGGGATGTTTAACACTAATTTCTTCAGTAGGATAGTTTTTCGCATGTGTTGATACGATGACATCTCCCTGCATCTCTAGCGCTTCGTTGTGATAGCTTCACTGAGGAGTTTGTTTATTCCAACGATGTGTTCATTTATATTTAACGTAACCGAATGGCGACTGCTACATTGCTTGTATTCCTGCCAAGAGGGTTCGAATATAATAAGTATCTGCATCAACTTTAATGCAAATAGTGAAAGACGTAAAAATCAATTTTTCATTGTTTAGGAGTTGGTATTTTCTGAAAGAGGCGGAGTCTAAAAAGAGATAAAGTCTAAAAACTTTACTTTATTCGTATTTTCTCGTTAGGTATATGATGGTTTAGGTATGGTTATGACACCATTTTTTTGATAAATGTTACTGTGTCAATTAAGATTAACGTAATATGTTAAGATACGCTTGAAAATAGTATGAATAGGTTAAGTTTTGTATGTAAAGTTAGTTACTTTCTGGTGTTAAGTGAGGAACTTTGTTAATTGTTAACAGTTTATCTAAGAGCGTTAAGTTGTGTAGGTTTGTCGTTGTACAGTTATTTTCCTGTTCATATGATGCTATGTTACCTTAGTAATGTGAAAACATTGTTATGTTTCGCTGGTTAGTATATATATAAAGAAAACTCAGTGGAACTTTTTAATGTTAACAGTTTATTCGTGTGTAGGTTGTGTTAGGTTTGTCTGTATACATAGTTTCTTATTCATGTTACGTCATGTTAGCTTTATTGATGTGGAAACCTTATTATGTTAGAGTATATTCGTTGATTAGTATGATAATTAACCAATGTTGTGAGAAATTTTAGTTAAATGTTACTGTGTCAGTGTAAGATTAACGTTAATATGTTAGAGTTATGCTTGAAAAAGTAAGATTAGGTTACGTTTTGCATACCATGTTAGTTGCTTTACTGGTGTTAAGTGTGGAACTTTGTTAATGCTTAACAGTTTATTTGTGTGTAAGTTGTTGTTAGGTTTGTCTTTGTGCAGTTATTTTCTTAGTTCAGTTGATGCTTTGTTAGCTTTATTTAATTGGAAACTTTGTTACGTAAGCATACTTTCGCTGGTCTGTATGATAATTAACCAATATTGTGAGAAATTTTAGTTAAATGATGTTACTGTGTTAGTGTAAGATTTACGTTAATATGTTAGAGTTATGCTTTAAAAAGTAAGATTAGGTTACGTTTTGAATACCATGTTAGTTGCTTTACGTTGTTAAGTGTGGAACTGTTGTTAATGTTGACTGCTTATCTTCTGCTTTAAGATGGGTTATCGTTTGTCTGTTGGGCATTATCTTTCTAGTTTCAGCTGATTGCTATGTTAGGCTTTATTAATGGTGAAACTTTGTTACGTTTTACATATATTGAATTGATCTTTGTATAAAAGAACTTGATTTTATGTATGGTTATCCAAATGATACGTCAAAATGTGAACCTTAATCAAGTAGATCAATAGGATCGAAGAAATTAGATCACAGTGTCAGGAGGGAGGCGGCATGGCGGTGTCTGGATGGGTGGTGTGTGATTTACGGACTTTACAGCTTTAGGTATGTAAAAAACGTGAGAATTTGTAAGTTATACATAAGAAAGA
>JABUQX010013825.1:17500-35449 GCA_015478945.1 Trachelipus rathkii
AAAAACTACAACAGCTACCGGGAAAAGGAATACATTGCTGGAATGCTGGTCCAATTTTAGTGCGGAAAATGTAAAAAAAAAAAAAAAAAAAAAAAAAAAAAAAAAAAAAAAAAAAAAAAAAAAAAAAAAAAAAAAAAAAAAAAAAAAAAAAAAAAAATAAATTTTGGAAAATCTGGTAAAATTTTAGATAGGAAAATGTAAAAAAAAAAAAAAATTAAAAAAAATTATTGCTAATAATTATAGTAATATGATTAGAGAGCCTATTTAGAGACCTTTTATTGGTTACTCGTTAAAATAAATAGACTTTCTATTAAATTTTGCTTTTTTTTTTTTACTAAAGAATATCCCAAGGGTATACCGCACCGATGGCAGGAGTCGGGGTCTCTCGGCCTTCCGGGAAACTACGGGGTAGGACTATTTCCCCCCCTCCGGGGAGGGTCTCCGGAACCCCCGCTCTTTGGTATTTGGGTGTCGCGGGGGTTCCTCCGCCCCTCCCCTACGGGGTATGGAAAACGTCCCCCCCTGTGTTCCCCGTCGGCTCGAGCCCCCTACATTGCCGTGTAATACCTTTACAAATAATATATATATATATTATGTCCCCTGCTCCTAAAAAAAAATAGCCAATATTTATTTTATTTATTTATTTTATTTTTTTTTTTTTTACATTTTCCTAACTAAAATTTACAAGGATTCCAAAAATGTATTCTTTTCCCTGTAGCTATTGTAGTTTTTTGGATTGATTTTTTTTCATTTTTCTTTTTCATTTTTTTTTTTTACAGTTTTCTCGAAAAATTTTGCCAGGATTCAAACAATGGTATTCCTTTTTCCTGTAACTATTGTGTAGTTTTTTGAGATATGGATCGATGAGAGTTGTCGCTCTAAACCAAATTATCACCTAAAAAACAAAAAATTTACAAATTTGTCGATAATAATAACTAGATTATATATAATTGGGAGCTTCAACATTTAAGAAATATATTTTTTTTTTTCAGATTTTATATTTTATTTTAAAATTATAACTTATAATAATTAATAATTTTACCTCACTAAACTTATGTTATTAATTTATTTCCACTTTCCATTAAACTAAACCTTATTCATTAGTAAATTCAGTTCATCTTCCATTAATTTTCAATAACTAGCTATCTAACTTATTAGAAAAAAAAGTTCAATCTTTTAACACTATGAGGCGTTGGTGTTCATTGTGTGTTCGATTTATTTGATTTTAAAATAAAATCGGCTTTAGCTTTAACTGGATGCTGATAATCAACAAGAGCCTCTTTTTTTTTTTAGGTCAAATAATAAAGTAAACTTTTTTTCGCAGATAGAGTTTTATCATATATATATATACCTTCCTATTTTTTACTTTACGAGTTTATAAAAGTTTTTGATTTTATTTCCAAGTTTCTAAATAGTTATTTCTGTACAAAATTTATAATTTTCCTAAAATAATCTTTGAAAACAATTTACATGAGAAGAAGAAAATATATTTATTTTACATTTTCCGACGCGTTTCGTCTCTAAACTTGAGACATTCTCAGAGATTTCTTTTAAGCGAATGAGTCTTAAATTATATATAATCAATTAATCAAATGATATTTAGTCTTACAGATAATACATTAAATTTATGTTAATATTGTCTGGTCTGCGTGTTTTGATGTAAAAGGCCTCCGCGCAATTTTAAGTTTTTGGACTTCACATGATCCGTATATTATTTGGTGAAGTGTTTAGAAATATTGCTAATATTGATTGACCATGTGCCGTTTTGAAATGTTCAAAGATTTTGCTGGGACTGTAGCGATGTTGATATGCCCTGTCCGACAATCTATTCGCCGTGTAGTCAATATATGTCGACGTACAGTCTGACTCGGGGCAGTTAAATTGGTACACAAGGTGATGGTTGTCGGGCAAAGCATCTCTTGTGCTAAAGAGGATGACAGTTTGTTTGATTTATGGTTAGTCTGGACTTAATTTTGAGGTGTCTTTAGTTTTGAGGTGAGAGTTCAAAATATTACGAAGGGACACTTCTCTTCCTTATTGAAGTCTATAGCATTGAAAGTTTTGAAAATGAAATTTATCGATTTTTCCTGATTATTTTTACTTTCTCTATATTACATAATTTTGTAATGGTTTTATTAATTAATTTTTCAACTGAATATTGTGGGTGATAAGTTAATTAATTTTACTTAATGCGGCAATTTCTACATCAAAAGTTTTCCAAGTTGAACAAGGTTGTATGCTCCGTAAACTAAAGTTTTTACGATAGATTCTTTGTAAATAGTACCGGTGAATAAGACCCAAGTTCATAATACAGACCATTATCATGGGTTTGAACATGAATGCTGTAAGATATTGAGCCCGGTCAGATTATATTGATTTTAAAATGTCTAAAAAACAGATAGCATATTAACCTAGTTTATTGTAACTTTTAAGCATGAAACCTTGAATTCTATTGATGCAAACTGATGTATATGATCAGTGTTCCAAAGAGATAGTGAGGGTGTCGACATATCTTATGTAAAAAACGGTTAAAGTTGTTTGTTTCCACGAAGGATTTTTTTTCGCAGATTGGACTATAGAAGTCCTGCAAATGTAAGGTCCAGTGGTGAGCCCATCGACACTCCATCAGTTTTTGTAGATATATGTTTCTTTAAATTTTATAAAAAGTTTTGCTTACAACAAATTAATAAAAGGTTCTCATATGTTGGCTTGCTCTGAATTTCTGGTGGAGGTAGGGCTTAAATTTGAGTGATATACTTTCGTTAATCTATAATGTCAATCGTTTCAAGACGGTACATTATGTGAACAAAGACTCTACATTCAAGAGAGGCAATATATTGTTCTCTCAAGTTTAAAGTTTGATAACTGCATAACCGCTTTCATTATTGATTATAACTATGAAAGAGTTATTAAGATATGGTCGGAAAATGCTGTTCAGATATTGGGCAATTCGTGTGTAACCGTTCCGCACATAGGTATTACAGGTCTCAAAGGTGGATTTTCCGAGTTTTTGTGTATTTTAGGGCAATCCATATATATGTCCTAAATTAATAAAATCCAGTTCTTTTATTTTGTCAGAAATTCTTTGTTTTTTATTTCATAAGCGATTCTGTTAATGTTATTTTAAGTTGTGTTGTTACAACACAACTTAAAATAACATTAACAGAATCGCTTATGAAATAAAAAACAAAAGAATTTCTGACAAATTAAAGAACTGGATTTTATAAATTTAGGACAAGTATATGGATTGCTAATATCACAAACTCACGAAAATCCACCTTTGAGACCCTTAATATCTATGTGCGGAACTGTTAACACGAAATTGCCAACTATCTGAACAGTATTATCGACCATATCTTATCAACTCTTTCATTAGTTTAAAACAAATAATGAACGTTAATGCAAATTATCAAACTTAAAAACTTGATAGGAGACTAATATATTGTGCCTCTCTGATGTAGATCTTTGTTCACAAATGTACCGGTTCTTGATACGATTGGCATAATAATTAACGAAGTATATATCAAATAACCTACCTTCCAAGAAATGTCGAGCACTACTGAAGGAACCTTTTTATTAAATTTTGTTGTACCAAACACGTTAAAAATTTTTAAAGAAACATATATCTCCAAACTGATGGAGTGTCGATGGGCTCACCACTTGGACCTACATATTGCAGACTTCTATATGTCCCAAATCTGAAAACAAAATCCTTCGTGAAAGCAAACAACTTTAACCCGTATTTTACATAAGATTATGTCGACGACACCCTCACTATCTTTAGGAACATAGATTCATATACATCAGTTCAGCAATAGAATTCAAGAGTTGTCATGCTTAAAATTTACATATGGAAACTTAGGTTAGTAATGCTATCTGTTTTTTAGACATAAAAATCAATGTTAATTCTGACGTCATTATCTACAGGCATACATGGCAAACCCACTGATAATGGTCTGTATATGAACTATTGAGATCATATTCACCGACTATTTACAAAGAATTCTATCGTAAAACTTTGTTTACAGACATAGAACTTGTTTCACTGAAAACTCTTTGATGAAGAAAATTTGCCGATTAAGTAAATTTAATTAACTGTGATCATCCACAATATTCAGTTTGAAAATTTAATTAATAAAACCATTACAAAATTTTAAATAAAGAAAGTAAAAATAATCAGGAAAATTCGATAAATTCTCTTCAACTTCTAATGCTATAGATCTTCAATAAAGAAAGAGAATGTGCCTCGTAATATTTTGACTCTCACTCAAAAACTAAAGACACCTCAGGAAAATTAGTCAGACTATACGTATAAATCCAAACAACTGTCATCCTCCTTTAGCACAAGAGATGCTTTGACCGACAACCATCATGTGTACCAATTTAACTGACCTGAGTCAGACTGTCGTCGACATATATTGTACACGACAATCCGATTGTCGGACAGGCAATATCAACATCGCTACAGTCCCAGCAAAATCTTTGAACATTTCAAAACGGCACATGGTCAATCAACTATTAGCAAAAACATTTCTAAACACTTCACAAATAATAATACGGATCATGTAAGTCCAGAACTATTAAAATTGCGGAGGCCTTTTACATCAAAACACGCAGACCAGACATTAACATAAAATTTAATGTATTATCTGTTAGACTAAATATCATTTGATTTAATTATTATATATTAATTTAAGACTCATTCGCTCATAAGAATCAATCCCTCTGAAGATGTCTCAAGTTTAGAGACGAAACGCGTCGGGAAATGTAAATAAATTTAGGTCTTTTCTTCTTCATGAAATTGTTTCTTCAAAGATTATTTTAAGAAAATTAAACTGTGTACAGAAATAACTATTTAGAAACTTGGAAATAAAATCAAAAACTTTTATAAAATCAAAGGCTGATATTGAATTCCTAAATTTTTACGAGTTTATGTAAAACTCAAAAAACAATAATAATTTTATACCAGTTTACAGTTATCAAGAAAATTTGAAATTTAAAAATCTAAAGAAATTTATTAGGGATTTTAAAATATGTGTTAGCAAATGTGTATAACAGTTTCCAGTAGTGATTTTTGCCTTAAAATCTATTAAAACATTAAAAACTACATTGAATAATCAAAATAGCATAAAAACCCATAAAAACCAAAAAAACATTGGTTTATTTGTTATTTTCAAAAGAAACAAAGGTTTTTGATTTTTTCAAAATAAACAATAATTTTTGGTTTTTCAAAAAAAACATGGTTTTTTTCCAACCCTATATATGTATATATATATATATAATATATATATAATATATATACTATATATATATATATATATATATATATATATTATATATTATATATTATATATATATTATATATATATAAATATATATATATAATTTATGTTTTTAAATATATTATTATATATATATATATATAGTATTAATATATATATATATATATTATGTATATATAGGTAAACGTAGCTGTGTTCAAATAAACAATGTATATATATGCTATATTATATATATATATATATATATAATATATATATATATATATATATATATATATATATATATATATATATATATATATATATATATATATATATATATATATATATATTATATATATATCTACTATATAATATACATACTAATTTATTACTGTTATTGTTTACCGTATCTAGGTACTTTATGTTTCATTCCAAAAAAAATAGATAACTGATAAAGACAATATATCGCTAATAAAACTTATGTTCATATAACACTGAGAGAAAACGCAATCATCAGTCTTAATACATGGGGAAAAACTCAATTAGAGCACTATAGCTCAAAATCAAGTGCTACTATTGCAACTTATGACATGGCAATTTGTAATGTTTCCCATTCGCTTCTGGTCTCTCGTGGACTAGTTTGTTCAAATGGTTTTTTTGTATCATTTTTTAAAGTGTGTCGACTAAGTCAAACAGCTAAAGCCAAAACAGTCATATAATGAATTTATTTTATACATATTATACATTTAAGTGGAAATTTTATATTACTTAGGTTAGATGTGTTATTAATTTAAATATGTTGCAGAAACGCAAATACAACGAGAGTTTTCTCAACTTGTGATTTTCAGAAATCGCTAACAATGGCGTTCAATTGCCATAGTGCGACATTTGCAAGAAGACGCGCTTACTAATGAAAGCATGAAGCCGTTCAAGCTGAAGGAGCATCTCAAAGGTTCATCCCGAATTGGCCAGCAAGGATTTTTCATACTTCAAAATTAAAGAACATCAGCTAAAGCGGTCAAGATTGGATCATGGAACAGGAATTCTCCTTCAACACTCTAAGATCGTCAAGGCCACGTACAAAATCTCTTTTCTTGTAGCGAAGAAGAAGAAACCACACACAATTGGATAGACACTCATTAAACCTTGCATGATACAGACTGCTCGTCCTATCCTCGATCATACCTGTGTCAACAAGTTTAATCAGATAAGTTTCTCGGACAACACAGTTACACAGCGCATCGATGACATGTCCCAGGAATCAAACTTCAAGTGACGGAGAAAATACGAAAATCTTTCTTTGTAATGCAACTTGATGAGACAACAGGCGTCGCACAACTTTTGTTTTATGCTCAGTTTGTTTCTGAAAATCGGATTGTGGAGGAGTTCCTCTTCTGTAAGCCACTGATAACAACTACAAGGGCTGAAGATGTCATGAACATCGCTTCCAACTTTTTCAAGAGGAAAATCTTTCGTGGAAAAGTTGGTTGGTCTGTGCACGGACGGAGCTCCCAGCATGGTCGGCTCCAAGTCAGGATTTAGGGTTCTGGTCAAAAAGAAGAATCCGGCTGTAATTACAACACATTGCGTGATCCACCGAGAGGCAATTGCTTCCAAGACGCTCCCTACTGCTCTAAAAGCAACTGCAATCCGCATCGTCAACCATATCAAAGGACAAGCTGTCAACACCAGAATGTTTCGACAGTTGTGCCAAGACATTAATTCTTCATACCAAGAACTCCTCTTCTACACATGTGTTTGTTGGTTGTCAGAGGCTAATGTTCTTTCTCAAATACACGAGGATGAACATTGTCAATGACCAATGTCCTTCTTCGTGTATTTGAGCTCTTCGATGAGCAGATATTTCTTGTAGCACAAGGGAAGGAGATAGAGCAGTTTTTGAAAGACATTCGAAGGCGGTTTAAGCGTAATCTTGCCTATTTGGCAGAAGTGTTCGAAGCTTTGAACTGACTCAACCGGCAATACAGGGAACAGATACCACCGACATAATGCGCACAGTTGCAATCAAAGGCTTTCCTCGACAAAATAGCTCTTTGGGTGAGAAAAGTTGAGATAGGAAATGTAGCTTTTTTCCAACGTCTGAATGAGGTTATCGGGGAAGAACCACTTGCAGAAGAGCTGCAAAAAGATAGCAAGGAGAATTTGTCAAGCCTCGAACAAGAGCTCAGACGCTATTACCATAATATTGATGGAAAATGAGAACGCACAACTTAAGCTTCCGCTGCAATGGAGACGATCTTCCTGATGACATACAGGTCGAATATTTGGAACTCATTAGCAACACCACAGCCAAAGAGAACTTCCAGGAACAACATCAGCTCAGCAACTCTAAATGATGTGCAAAAATGATTTCCGCTTTCCACCAAGACGAGCCCATTCGAATTGAAGTTTCTCTTTCCTTTTTCATCAACTTACGTTTGTGAAAGTGGTTTCTCGACTCTACTGGTAATCAAATCAAAGGCCTGAAACAGGTTGGGTGCTGAAGCGGACATGCGATGTGCCTTGAGCCGCACAGAACCACGTATTGCAAGAAAGCAAGTATATCCTTCGCATTAAAATATACAAGGTATTTATGTAAAATTTATGTAATATATATATATATATATATATATATATCTAGAAATATATATATTATAATATATTTACTTGCAATAAAATATATAATATATATATATAATATATAATATATAATATATATATATATATATATATATATATATATATATATATATATATATATATATATATATATATATATATATATATATATATATGATGGGTGAAAATCCAATAGAACTAACCCACAACAGGAAAATTGGAAAATAAAGGAAATTCAACTTATTTTAGGAGCTCAAAAAAGCTGAATATTCCTTCCGTTCCTATTGTGAGTTAGTATACTTTGGTTTTCCACCTATCATATATATTTTAAAAAATATATATTTTAAGAGATGCCAAGTATGATTCGTGGTAGGTTAAGTATTACTAAAAAGGGTCACGCACCTGAAAAGTTTGGGAAACATTGCTTTAAGGAAAGCCTAACATTTTCCCTACCCCAAGTTGCGGATTTTGTAGATGGGGTTAGGCCCAGTGTTTCTTTCAGGCATACTTCCGGGGGGGGCCTTTGCCCCCCCGGAGACAGTCGAGTGCCCCGGATGAAAGATCGAGCAGTGAATTAATTTTTGCGTAAATTACAATAAAGCAAATAAATATAAAAAGTATGTTTAAATCTATATTATCTAGCCATAAATAATAAAATCAGCCAGAATGCATGGAAACAAACAAAGTTGTCAATTCTGACTTCTGAGAAGTCCGTGAGCGATTGAGAACGTTATGTGAGAAAATAGGTAGTGTTATAGAAATTTCTTTCGGAGAAGGTCCTATTATGTAAGGAGTACTTTAGTTAATATATAGTTATTAGTGTTTATTTTTCTCATGAATCTCATATATATATATATATATATACTATATATATATATATATATATATATATATATATATATATATATATATATATATATATATATATTATATATATATAATATATATATATATACAAATATATATATATATATTATATATATATATATATATATATATATATATATATATATATATATATTATTATACTATATAATATATAATATATATATAAATATATATATATATATATATATATATATATATTATAATATATATATTATTACTAAATATTTATATATATATATATTATTACTATATATATTATAATATATATATATATATATATATATATTATATATATATAAATATATATAATATATATATATTATATATATATATATATAGGTAGTATTTATATATATATTATATATATATATATATATATATATATATATATATATATATATATATATATATATATATATATATTATAATAGAAGGCATTAAATATTAATATCAATAAAACTGCAAGAATATATTTAATATTATTTACATGGTTTTCATATGATGTTAGTAAACGTTAGCTTTCGATCCTTATTTTATCTGGATCCTCTTTCAGACGTTGCTATTTGAATAAATAAATTTAATGATATTTTGTAAGTTTATATAAAATTATTAAAATGAGAAATAGTTTAGATTTAAGTAAATTTTGCTTTTATATTTTTCAAAAAAGGTGAGGTGGAAAGAATGTTGTTAAGTGTGGGGTCAAATGTATATTCTCCTTTTTGCATGCTAAAATTAGGAAAATTTGTTATGCACAGTGATTCTATGAGTTTGAGTTTGGTGGGGTCGAGTACCTGTAGGATTGGGCGCATATCTTTGATGTTGATGTTATGATTGAGATTGGATCTATGTGTGGTAAGAACGGAGTTTTGAGAGTCGTAAGAAAGATCATGTTTTTGTTGATAGAATCTTCTATTGAAGTCATTTGTTTCGTCTATGTAATGGGAGGTGCATTGAAAGCATGGGATTTTGTATATGCATTGTGAGATGTTACCCTCATCATTAAGACTAATCTCCTCTAACACCTCGTCTCTAAAAAGAATCTTCAAACCACCCACTCATATACAAAATAACATCTCCACATCCTAGGCCTCTTACGCTAGGCCTAGGGCGGCAGAATATGAGGGCGGCAGAATATGAGGGCGGCCATAGGTGGCTAGAACACGGCTAGGAAAAATAACTATTATATATATATATATATAATATATATATATATATATTATATTATATATATATTAATAATAGGTATATACTATATAATATATAATATATATATATATATATATATATATATATATGTATATATATATATATATTTTATAATATATATATATATATATATTATATATATATATATATATATATATATATATATATATATATATATATATATATATATATATATATATATATATATATATATATATATAATTTTATATATGCTTTAGGTGAATTTATTTTTGACTAGGGCGGAATAAATGATTAAGAGGGCCCTGCTCACATCTGATTTAAAGAATGTTGAAAATAAAGGTGCAGGATCAACCAGCTCACATTCCGCAAAATCGTCTGACAAACAATCGCTACTACAAATAAACAATGGGGAAAGAATATAGTATGGCGTGGCAATAATGAAGAAGAAAAAAGGTGCATTTGTAAACTGTGCAAAGTTTTCATGAAAATGATACAATGTTCTACAAAAGACAGGTGGGGTATTCATTCCATTCACAACTTTCAAAAAGCTTTAGGAAAAAATGGGAAATTAGTGAAGCATGAACGCTCTTTAGCTCACACTATAAGTGTAGAAATGGAAAACCTCAGGAGACAGGCTATGAAGAAACCGATTCACGCTCAAATTGTTCAACAGAGTGAAAGTGAAAGAGACTTAAATAGGAAAGGTTTAAAAATACTTTTGCGAGGGCTGTATTTTTTTTAAAGGAAGAAGTAGCTTACACACTACTAAATATCAGAGTTTGATTGAAAGTATTTGGGACAAATTGAATGATGATTTTAAACATGGAAAAGATCAGACGTGATGGTCAATTACAGCAGCAAGGACTATGCCGGTAAACCTCTGTTTATGTTGGGCGAAGTTTGCAAAGATGAGTTGAAAAAAAACATTGAAAACAAGAAGTTCTCCGTTTAGAAGATGAGAGCACTTCTTTAAGAAAATGAAATGGAGCTGAGTAAAATGTTTAGAGTAGTGGAGGAAAAAATCCCGTTGAAAAGTTCTTGTCAATTGTAAAGTACCAATGGAGAAAGCAGAACTAATTGCAAAATGCTATTGATAGGAGCTGAACTGATCTTGAATTTAAATTATACAACATTATGTGTTTTGGATTTGATGGTGCTTCCAATATGGCTGGGAAAGTTGGAGGTGTAAGAAAAAAGGGCTTTCAGAAAAGGCAGACAAAAAAAGTTCTCTATATACACTGTAGAGAACATATATTGTCCCTGGCAGCAGCCTCTGCAGGAATAAAAATCAGAGGTCAAAGAAGATTTTTTTTATTTTTGAAAGACATTTCAAATTGCTTGCAAGTGCAAAAGAAGAAAATATTTTTGCATGCATATTCACAATCATTAATATGATCCAATCCTTCAGATTCCAGAATGCATTGAAGTGAGAAGTGGTTATCTCATTATAAGATATTGAATGCTGTCTTCAGGAGCTTTTAAAGTCAATTTTGATGGCTTGTGAGGATATCCACAAAGAAGGGACAGACCTTGCATCACTTGCAGGGGGCATCTTGCTAGAAATCAGAAATGAGAGTTTCCTTGTCACCTGTTATGTAATGAATGAACTCATTAGTGCACTTTCTTATCTTAGCAATGCTTTGCAGAAGAAGGACATTAGTATGACCAAAGTCATCCCCCTAATTACTAGAACAAAATTGCACTGAAAAGTATTGGCAAACTCAGTTAGGATCCAATAGGATAATACGAAAACACAAGTTCGGTTTGAATAATAATGGAGAAGTTTGCTCTGAAGGGCCTGATTGCTGATCGAAGATAGAAAATGCATTTAAAGGGGTGAAGATATACTGCGATAGTGTAATCGAAGAAATTGAAGAAAGGTTCAACGACAAATCAAATGATATAATGAATATTTGGCTAGTCGTTTGAGATTTTCGTCATTAACAAATTTACCGGATATTGAAGTTAGAAAATTTTGTAACAGATTTCCGATGCTTAATTCGGAAGGTGTATTAGCTGACCTGAAATTCTTCAATTTTTATATAAACTCCATTCTCGAAAGCGAAATATTTAAAGCAGATGAAACTCCATTGTCGAAAATATTGGAAGCTGACATGGGATATTGCGAGGTACAAAAGCTCTGTGAAATCCTTCTTGTCATTCCTGTAACGACAGCCTCGGTAGAAAGATTCGTTCAGTACTTATGAACCGATTACTAAGTAAAACAAGAAATAGAATTGCTCAGAAACCTTAATGCATTGTATGATGATAAGTCTCGAGGGGTCTGAGATTCCAATTGAGGATTTTCTAAAAAAAACAGTAGACTTGTATGCGACGAAGAAGACTCGTCGTTTACGATTCCTTTAAACTTGCTTCTTTAATACCCCTAGCTTACTAAGTACTAACGTCGGGGCTACGACCTACTGAAGTGTTATATATATATATATATATATATATATATATATATATATATATATATATATTATATCTTATATATATATATATATATATATATATATATATATATAATTTATTTTTACTAAAGATTTATTTCCTTATTTGAAAAAGTCATATTACTCATTTATATTTTAATTATGATATTCTCTCATAATAATGTTTTCGTACCCTTATGTTAATTTATTTATCTAACTTCCCAATAAATTTCACAAATAGATTGCTATATTTTTACAACTAAAGATTTGGTTATATTTCGGATATTTACTAATTCAGGAAGACAATAACTAATAAGACTAAGATTAGCTGACAAGTGCAAGAAGCATAGAATGTATTATCCTTTAAATTTTATAATGATAAGTAATTATGCTATACTTATGTGCCCCCCCGAATCTCTGTAAAGCCCCCCCGGAGAAAATTGTCTGAAAGAAACACTGGTTAGGCCTAACGTCCATAATATGCATCCGATCTTAATAATGTTGCATTTAGAGAGACGCAAAAGATTTATTTCGAACGACTTTCTTGTGGTATTCACTGTTTGTCCAAGAAAGGCACTCTTTGATTTTGGCTCTTTTTCAAAAAAGTGAATAGCGAAATCTTTTGACTTTTCGAACTGACTCCAAAAGAGGACTATGGTAAAAATGCTTTCACAAACCAGCTAGAAAGTCTTCAGGGCAAAAGCGGCACTATACTTATTAAAATTGTGTAGCATTTATGTAGACTACAAACTCTCTCCAAGTTAACGAACTTGTGGGTACGACTCTACATTTCTATATTTACGCGTTTTATCGATCAACATCAAAGTATTATTAACGCATAAAATAAAACGTACATTTAAACGTTATATTCGCTTAATGCGTATACTAGACACACACACTGTAAGGTTAAAATGAAAGTAACACTTATATGGTATGTGTTATTTTATGAGCTAAAACACATTAATCTTGATCGACATAATTAACAGTAAACATTTTAACTGAAATTAAAGGTAACGTCACGATTAAGTTAATCAGTGGATACTTTTTTTTTTTTTTTTTTATATAATAAAAAGTTCACAACTCACGGGCATAGCCCTATTCAGGAGGGGAACTTCTCTAGGTAATTTCTACCTAGGATCCGAACTAGAATTCGAACCCACGACCTTGCCATGCGACTCCATCGCTCTACCGTTTGAGCCACGGTTAAGTTTCATCGCATGTTAAGTGATGGATATTTGAACATTTTTATAAACATGCCTTCAGTCATAAAAATTCGGATGGGGAATCCGTAAACAAACTTGCCTGGAAGTTCTTTATATATATATTAGTATATATATATATATATACTATATATTATATATATATATATATCATATATAATATATTATATAATATATATATATATATTATATATAATAATATATATATATATATATAATATATATATATATATATATATATATATTATATATATATGCTGACATCTACAAATTGTTTATTATTATTGGCCTGATCCACAAGTACAGTACGAATGTCATGTGGTCGCTTTGTTTGCAATTTCAATGTGTTTTTGCGTGCGCGGTGCCAACACAATTTCAGTGTCTGTTCAGAATGCGGACGGTGCTGAAAATAGGTCTCAAAATCTAATAAATAAAATATTCATATTCGTATGACTAAAAGACAGTCACAATTACAACTAACATTCCTTTGCATATTGAATTAAAGAATTTCTTCATACAAAGTTCTTCAACTTATAAAATTCTGCTCCAAAAAGATTCAAAGCATTTTCACTGATGATTCGAACAATGAGGTTTGGACTATGAGGCTAGGTTGATAACCATGAGACTATAATCTATAAAAAATAAATATTCCACTGGTCAGAAAGTCATGTCATTCGTTAATTAAATACTTCACAATTTCAAGTCATCAAAATTTATGCAAATTTGCGGGTAAATTAAAATTTTCTCTTCCTGAAATTTCTGTAACTCTCTCTCTCTCTCTCTCCTCTCTCCTCTCTCTCTCTCTCTCTCTCTCTCCGCCCCACCCCGCTGTCCCGCCACCCCCCGCCCCCCGCCCCACCCGCCGCTCACCCCCACGGCAATCCCGGCCCTAGCCCTGCCTTCCCACACTCGCGCCGGTCCCCCCCTCCCCCGCCCTTCCCCGGTCCTCTCCTCCTCCTCCCTTGGACCACCGCCTCCGCCCTCTTTCCCCTCCTCCCTCGTGCCGCCCTCCTCTCGTCTCTCTTCTCTTCTCTCCTCCTCTCTCTCTCTCTCTCTTCTCTTCTCTCTCTCTCTCTCTCTCTCTACTCTCTCCTCTCATAACATAGACATCATCTTACCCTTTCATAATTTTTTCTTCCTTTTTCCCACTTTTCCAATCCCATTCAGCTTCTTTCCCTCTAATGTATTTTTTCCTCTTCTTTTTTTTACTAATTTGGAATGTTTTAAATTGTGTGACGAGTGCTTCAGTTGTCATCATATTAAGCTGAAAAAGATGCAAAAAAGGAAAAAGAAAAGAAAAAGAAAAAATTCGAAATAATACTTCTTTTTTTCACCTGTTTTTGCCGAGCCTTAAGGGGAGACTTTATCCTCAAAATCCATTTCTTTCGAACCGATAAAAGAAACATGTTTTTTTTTGTGACACTAATTTATCTTAATTTTTTTGGGGAAACAAAGAGAAAAAAAACTGTTCTTTTTTTGGGGGGGGAGAGGGGAAAATTTTTTTTTTCGGGGCTTTCACAAAAATGGCAATAAAATCTTTAATATTCAAGATATTTCAATGCTTTTTTCACTAAAATACTCCTATTTTCTGTAGTAATAAATTTCATTTAGACACTTTATTTCAAATTTTATTTTTTAAAAGTTTTTTTTAGACAATCTCTGAAAAGTACTTTCAAAATTTTTGAAGTAAAAGCAATCAATCACGTGTGACACTACCTTACATCAAACAAAAGCATTTAAAATAAACGTCAGTCTTTTAAGGATTTTATATGCAGAGTTTGTTACCAAATTTTAAGAAAAAAACTTTTCGTTCTTTTTTTTAATGACTTTTTTCTGTGATCCTATGTAAGAAAAAAATGAAGTGCTAGAAAAACGAATAAACATTTTGAAATATTATTTCTTTTTCAGACGGCAAAAAATTTTATTCTCATATATATATATATAATATATATAACTATATATATTATATATATTATATCTATATATATATATATATATATATATAATAATTATATTATATAATTAATATATATCTATAATATATATATATAATATATATATATATTATATAATATATTATATATATTATAGTATATATATTATATTATATATATATATATTATATATTATATAAGGGTTCAAGCACCCTCCCATGGATTTAAATAATTACCGAGTTTTCAAAGCATGATATGAGCAGGAAGATTAGAAAACTTGTTCCAGATGAACACCTCTCTTTTTCTGGTAGATGATGGCTAGTGTAGAACCTACTGCACATTGTCCTAACCGATGACCGCTGTTGTCGATGGTTGGAGTCCTGGCGCGAGTGAAAATTTTTTTTTTCTTCTTATTATTGCAAATTTGACACACAAGCATGTTGTGCCCATATCGGCGTTGCTTTATTTTGGTTGGTTGCTCCTGTAACCCAAGAGCACCCAAGCAGAAGGCCATGTAGCCCCGGCAGGTGTTCCAACCAGCCTCCTGTTGATTTAAATAAGTATCTAGTTTCAAAGCAGTGGTATCGGAGCAGAAGATTAGAAAACTGTTCCGATATGCCTTCTTTTTCTGGGAAGGCGGATCGGACTGGTGGTAGAGCTTCCTGGACATTGTCTAACGGCGACGCTGTTGTCGATGGTTCGAGTCCTGGCGCGAGTGAAATTTTTCTTTGCCTTATTTTTGCAAATTTGTTGCAACAAGCAATGTTGTCCGCATATTCGCGTTCTTTGACTTTGATTGGTTGCTCTTGTTACCAAGGAAAACCCAAGCAGAATGCCATTAGCCCGAGGTTTTCAAACCACCTCCTGTCCCATTTAAAATAAGTACTGATTTCCAAATACTGTGATTTCAAGCAAATATATAAGAAAATTGTATCCGAGATGCCATCTTTTTCTGGGAAGGTGATCGGACAAGTGACAGCCTCCTGTACCTTGTCTAACGGCGACGCTGTTGTCAATGTTTCGAGTCCTGGAGCGAGTGAATTTATATTCGTCTTATATTGCAAATTTGTCGCAACAGCATGTTGTGCCCATTTTGGCGTTCCTTGACTTTGGTGTTGGTTGCTCCTGTAAACCAGGAGCACCAAGCAGAATGCATGTAACGCCACAGCACGTGTTCCCAACCACCTCTGTCCTTTAAATAAGTATCGAGTTTTAAAGCAGTGATATCGGAGCAGTAACATTAGAAAACTGTCCGATATGCCTTCTTTTTCTGGAAAGGCGGTCGTACTAGTGGTAGAGCTTCCTGTATACATTTGTATAACGGCGAACGCTGTTGTCGATGCGTTCGAGCTCTGCGCGAGTGAACTTTTTTCTTCGTCATATTAATTGCAAATGTTCGCAACCAAGCATGTGTCATTTCGGCCGTATCTTGACTTTTGGTTGGAACTCCTGTAACCCAGGAACACCCATGCAGAATGCCATGTAGGCAGGTGTTCCATCCACCCTCTTGTCGATTTAAATAAGTACTAAGTTTCAAAAACAGTGATAATCGAAAGCAGGAGATCTAGAAACTGTTCTGCATATGCCTTCTTTTTCTGGGAAAGCGTGGATCATACTATGGTAGACCTTCTCTTACATCTCTCTAACGGGACGCTGATTGTCGATGTTCGAATCTGGCGCGCAGTGAAATTTCTTTGTTTTAAATACCTTCAATTCATATCTGCAAATTCTCGTAAACAATCAACAAAGCATGTTGTGCACATTTCGGCGTTTCTTGACTTTGGTTGGTTGTTCCTGTAACCCAGGACACCCATAGACCCAGCAGGTGTTCCAACCAACCTCCTGTCGATTTAAATAAGTACCGAGTTTAAAACCCCAGTGATATCGAAGCATTAGATTAGAAATCTGTTCCGAGATGCCTCTTTTTGGGAAGGCGGATATTAAATTAATTAAAATTTCATTTTTTAAATAAAAAAAAAAATATATAGAGAGATATATATTTATAAATTGTTAAAATTCGTGACATCCCCTTATTAGCATTATGCTATCCTTATTTATGCTTATTAGCATTTGAAATTGTGTTTTTCCACGTGGTATGGCTTGAGAGGTATGACGTATGATTCATCTATGATGTTGAGGATATTTATTGGCTATTTCAAAAAGATTATCTCGCCTCTCCTCTAAGATATTCTATTTACTAGACTAGAATATATTATATATTAATATTATATAATATATATATTATATATATATGATATATATTATATATATATATATAATTATATATATAATATATATATATATTAATAATATATATATATATATTATATATATATATATATAAAATATATATATTATATATATATATTATATAATATAATATATATTATTATATATATATATA